>ADNK01001666.1:0-30000 GCA_000320545.1 Bigelowiella natans CCMP2755
ACAATTTACCGCTACTACCACCTACTACTCCCTACTCCTATTCTACTGGAAAATAATAATTACACACACTCAGCGGATTGATTGATTAATTTTTCAACTAACTCTCCCGTCCTCATCTTATTCTCTCTCTCTCTCTCTCTCTCTCTCTCTCTCTCTCTATAAAATCAACAATCAATTCGATAGTATTATTATTTATGAATTTCTTCTTCATCTACTCGATAGTGGAGAGAAAAAATGGAAGATGAAGGAATATTCAATGCCAAAGACGGTGCTGCATATATTAATGATGATAGTGTAAAATACATGTTGTTGTTGATGATAATGATGATGATAATGACAAAGAAGAATGGCTTTTAATTTAAACTTTAAAACACACACACACACACACACATGTATATATATATATATATATATATATATATATCGGAACTAGATGATCACAAAAGAACACACACACACACACACACACACATTGTACGTATAATATCGGAACTAGATCAACACAAAAGAAAGAAAACAATGCTGCTGCTGCTGGTGCGTTTGGTGTGTTGATCAGAGGCTATGGACAACGAAGTTTTGAGGAAAAATCCTACCCTTGCAGCAATGCTGGTAGGTGGTAGTACTAGTATTAGTAGTTGTTTGGTATCAATCTAGATGATGATGATGATGATGATCATCATCACGACGACCCATCATTATACCATTATACCATCATGTTCGTAATTACAGCCTACTATATATTCGTATTTCTTATTATAATGATGATAATAAAATCGATTGCCTCCTCCCTCCTACTACTTCATCATTTAGGATACAGCAAAGAAAATGAGACAAGAGCATATTCGTGCTGAAAATGAGATAGAAAAATACATCTTCGGCGATGTGAGAATACATTAATGAAAGAATTGTAGAAAGAATACATTAATGAAAGAGTTGTAGTCTAATACGAAATTGATAGGATGGATGATAATACTTACTTGTTGGTACTGTTGAATAATCTACTTATGGATGATAATACTTACTTGTTGGTACTGTTGAATAATCTACTTCCTCGAGTGCTGATTGCTGCTGCTGCTGCTGCTGTAAATGTATGGACAATGAAATGATGATATATATATATATATATATATATATATATACATAGAATCCTGGACACTTGACAATGGAGGAGCGTGAGATACAGCAAGCTGAAAGATTAAAGATGAAGTACTACTACTACTACTACTACTACTACTACTAGAGATATAGCAAGCTCAAAGATTCAAGATTAAGTACTACTACTACTACTACTACTACTACTACTGCAGTAGCAGTAGTAGTAGTAAATATAAGAAAGAGATAAAAGAGAGAGAGAGAGAGAGAGAGAGAGAGAGAGAGATAGAGGTGTTATCTCACAACGGTACAACAAGTATAATTTTCGAACAACACCAATCCTAATAACAATAATAACAGTGTCTCTTTTTGTCGCTATATAGAGTCTCAGTATAGGCCTGCGCGCACGCGCATGTGTGTGTGTGTGTGTGTGTGTGTGTGTGTGTGTGTGTGTGTGTGTGTGTGTGTGTGTGCGTGCCCAACTAACACATACTATATATATATATATATATATATATATATATATATATAATATGTCTTCGTTCAGCACGCAAACACACACACATACACACACACACACACACACACACACACACAAACATACACACAATTTACCGTGCTACTACACCTACTACTCCTACTCTATCTACTGGAAATAATATTAACACACTCAGCGGATTGATTGATTAATTTATCAACTAACTCTCCGTCCTCATCTTATTCTCTCTCTCTCTCTCTCTCTCTCTCTCTCTCTCTCTATAAAATCAACAATCAATTCGATAGTATTATTATTTATGAATTTCTTCTTCATCTACTCGATAGTGGAGAGAAAAAATGGAAGATGAAGGAATATTCAATGCCAAAGACGGTGCTGCATATATTAATGATGATAGTGTAAAATACATGTTGTTGTTGATGATAATGATGATGATAATGACAAAGAAGAATGGCTTTTAATTTAAACTTTAAAACACACACACACACACACACATGTATATATATATATATATATATATATATATATCGGAACTAGATGATCACAAAAGAACACACACACACACACACACACACATTGTACGTATAATATCGGAACTAGATCAACACAAAAGAAAGAAAACAATGCTGCTGCTGCTGGTGCGTTTGGTGTGTTGATCAGAGGCTATGGACAACGAAGTTTTGAGGAAAAATCCTACCCTTGCAGCAATGCTGGTAGGTGGTAGTACTAGTATTAGTAGTTGTTTGGTATCAATCTAGATGATGATGATGATGATGATCATCATCACGACGACCCATCATTATACCATTATACCATCATGTTCGTAATTACAGCCTACTATATATTCGTATTTCTTATTATAATGATGATAATAAAATCGATTGCCTCCTCCCTCCTACTACTTCATCATTTAGGATACAGCAAAGAAAATGAGACAAGAGCATATTCGTGCTGAAAATGAGATAGAAAAATACATCTTCGGCGATGTGAGAATACATTAATGAAAGAATTGTAGAAAGAATACATTAATGAAAGAGTTGTAGTCTAATACGAAATTGATAGGATGGATGATAATACTTACTTGTTGGTACTGTTGAATAATCTACTTATGGATGATAATACTTACTTGTTGGTACTGTTGAATAATCTACTTCCTCGAGTGCTGATTGCTGCTGCTGCTGCTGCTGTAAATGTATGGACAATGAAATGATGATATATATATATATATATATATATATATATACATAGAATCCTGGACACTTGACAATGGAGGAGCGTGAGATACAGCAAGCTGAAAGATTAAAGATGAAGTACTACTACTACTACTACTACTACTACTACTAGAGATATAGCAAGCTCAAAGATTCAAGATTAAGTACTACTACTACTACTACTACTACTACTACTGCAGTAGCAGTAGTAGTAGTAAATATAAGAAAGAGATAAAAGAGAGAGAGAGAGAGAGAGAGAGAGAGAGAGAGATAGAGGTGTTATCTCACAACGGTACAACAAGTATAATTTTCGAACAACACCAATCCTAATAACAATAATAACAACAACCCTACCAGCCACCCTTGTCGTATTACTTCTTCATTAATTATTGACATCTCTTCTTTTATCGTCAACCAGTTTTTATTTTATCTCCCCTCTTCCTCCCATTTTTATGAGAATTATTTGTAGTAGTAGTAGTAGTAGTTGTAGCAGTAATAGTAGGAGATAATAATCGTTCCTTTGTCATCTAACACCTCATTTAGAGTAGTAGTATATGGTACACACACACACACACACACACACACACACAATACGTATCTATGTAGGCATATGAGGAAAATGCAGGCAAAAATAAAGACACGGACAGTACCATATATTGATTTAGAGGTGGGTGATATTACTACAAATAAAGGAGGAGGAGGAGGAGAAAGAAGAAATGGATGCAGTGGAGGGTTAGGAGTTAGTTGATAGATATAGTCAATGGTTAGGAGTTAGTTGATACCGTGCTACTACTACTACTACTACTACTACTACTACTAGTACTACTACTGATATGTTGTGGCATGTGCATATGTGTATGGTTAATGTATGTTAATATATGGCGGGATAGTATATCATCGTTGATGTGATCAAATGGTGCTCGAATAGAAGGAGCGTATAATCCTCATCATCCTCCCTTATCTTCATACTGCCATCATTCACTTTTTCATCATCATTATCATCATCATCATCATCATTACAATCATCATCATCATATTCTGTTTTTCAGGAACAACATGAGCTATTAGATGAATATAAAGGCGCTGTAGAATCGCTTGTTACTCGTCTTTTTAATGAAAGCAAGGTGCTATCCATCCATCCATATATCCATAATATATATATATATATATATATATATATATATGCACATATCATTGGAGGCTACAACGACGACGATTACAACGACTACTACTTACTACTACTACATTGAGCAGGCTCAGTAGGGGGGAGGGTGGGGTTGTAGAGGTTAGAATTGAGAACAAATAGGCAATAAATTGATAGGCATATATCGACTATTAAGAACACGAAGAAGAAGAAGAAGAAGAAGAAGAAGAAGAAGAAGAAGAAAAAGAAGATACAGTCATCATACTAGCACTACTTGTTCCGCTACTCTTCCCTACCGCTCTGTAGACTCAGTAGTAGTAGTAGTAGTAGTAGTAGTAGTAGTGCTGCTACTACTGCAGATATTACTGAAGAAGAGTGTAATGAGTAGGATTAGTAGTACTACTAGTTGCAGCAGTTGTGAACCATTGTCCTGCTACTCTTACTCTCCTTTTTCCTTTGTAGGAACTGCGATCAATAGTATTAGAGATACCAGGATTCATGGAAAGAATGGCAGCATTGGACAATAATATATTTCATTTTAGGGTAGTAGAAGTAGTAGTAGTAGTAGTGGTGGTGGTGAAAGGGAAGGATGATGATGGTGATGATAACCATTAGTAGTATGTATGTATGTATGTATGTATGTGTGTAGTACTATTATGATGATGGTGATGATAAACATTAGTAGTATGTATGTATCTATGTATGTATGTGTGTAGTACTACTATTACTATTGGTGGGAATCATAAAGCTTATTAGCTGCTACTGCTCCTTCCCACTACGGCAACTATGTAGTAAGCTTAATCATCGTGCTATTCCACTATTATTAAGGCGAAGAAGAAGAAGAGGAAGAAGAAGAAGAAGAAGAATGCACAACATACTTATATATATATATATATATATATATATATATGTGTGTGTGTGTGTGTGTGTGTGTGTGTGTGCATGACAGGATTTGTACGAACGATACCCGCCATTTAGAAGATTTGTGGAAATTATCCATGATCCCCTAAGGGTAAGTGAGCGTACGAAGGAGAAGAAGAAGAAGAAGAAAAAGAGCAACACCACCAACGATTAGAGGATGATGATGATGATGATGATGATGACGTGATGATGACGAATGCAATAAAATTTCTAATTTGTAATATATTGTCTAGTGCAGAAATATGGATTGATTGATTATGGACAATGGATACTTAATTCGCCTGCTGCTGCTGCTCATCCTCCTCCTCCTCCTCCTCATCCTACTGCAACTACAAAAACCCCTAATACTGCTACTGCTACTACTACTTACTACTTACTACTTACTACTACTACTTATCAGGATGTAATGTGGGACCGTTTACGCAGAGTTGGACGATATGACGAAGTAATGTCAAGAACAACAACAACAACAAGAACACATTGTCATCAAAATATCAACTAAAAGCATACCGCTACTACCTCTACTACTACTTCCTACTACTAATGATAATAATAATGATGATAACACTTAATGATGATAGGTAAAAGCAGAAATGGAAAATTTAGATACAATGCAAAAGGCTATTATGTTACAAGAAGGAAAAGGCAAAGGGGGAGGAGAAGGAGGAAGAGGAGGAGGAACTGGAGTAGGAGAAAAATGCACGGAAGTTGATCTTCCACATGAGAATCTTGATATGGTACTACTACTAGTAGCACTGTATTATTATTGTTATTATTGTTAGTAGTAGTAGTAGTAGTAGTAGTAGTAGTAGTAAGTAGCATAATAGTAAATATAGAGTTGTTGCTGCTGCTGCTCAGCCATCATCCTCCTCCTCCTCCTCCTCTTCGCTTCTTTCTGTAACATGTTGATGTCCTTCTTCTTCATTGTCCCTCTATTCCTTAATCGATGCAACACAGCAGCGATACACATATAATATATATATATATATATATATATATATATATATAACAAGCACAACAACAACAACTACTACTACTACTACTACTACTTCCACTAGAGTTCGTTGGTGCAACAACTACTACTACTACTACTACTACTACTACTACCACTAGAGGTCGCTGGTGCTGCTGTTACCAAAGGGCAGAGAAGGAGGAGGAGGAGGAGGAAGCACCTTTGTAGATTTTTTGCATCCATCAATGGTTGAAAGTTAAATATTAAATAGATTATCCACTAGTATTGTTATTGTTGTTATTATTCACTGCTACTACTACTACTGCTACTACTATTATTACCACTGGATGGACTTTTCCATCACCATTAGAATCATTAACCTCCAGTAGTAGTGGCAGCAGTAGCAGCAGCTGCAAATTAATCAGCAGTCTGTAATCATCTAACTCATCATCCTTCTCCCTTTGCTTCCTTCTCCTAAAAAAAATGTAATAATAGGAGACTTTAGATAGAATGAATCGTAAATTCAAGAAGAATCAACGTCTGGGCATTGATCAGGTCCTCCTCCTCCTCTCCCTCCTCATGATCCCCACCCCTCCTTCTCCTCCCCCTCCTTCTCCTCATCCTGCTGCTGGTTGCATGATAAGTACTACAACTGCTTACTACATGAGACGATAAGTACAACAAACAATCTACAATCAATCAACCAATCAATCCACAATTACAACAAACAATCTACAATCAATCAATTAGTCAATCAATTAATAAACTTCCCGTTGCATCAATGCATCATCAAGGCACAGCAATTGACAAAAGAATATTAACACAATGGTGACATTATCATCCTCATCATCATCATCTTTCTTTTAGGGAGTAATTCCATATCTCAAAGAGCGGATAATTGCAAACATCAGGTACTACTACTACTACTACATTATCATCATCATCATCTTACACATAAGGAGGAGGTGGAGGATCAGTACATGGAGAGTTGATTATGTTGAAGTGATGATGATGATCATCTTAGTAGTTGTTATTTAATCACAATGCATTATTAAATTGAATGTATCTTAATTCTTTAAACTGTCTATTTTTACCATCATTATGGTGATGTTAGTAATACACACACAGTGGAGATCACTAATTTATGCTGCCCGCTGTGTATTTGATGACAATTATTATACTGATGATATTGATTACAAATAATAATAATAATAATAATAATAATAATAAACAGTGACGACAATTTGGGCGATTTACTATCATCCTTATCTGATGTATCCGATCTTTCTGTTGATGATGATGAGGAGGAGGAGAAGGCTGCAGCACCTGTGCCCCTCACGTAAGTAAGAAGTCTTAATCATCAAGAGGAGTAGTAGTAGTAGTAGTAGTAGTAGTAGTATTTGTGCCATGGTAACATCAATGTAATAACACTGATATATATACAAAGTAGACCATACAGCAATGCTGATTTGTGTTAAAATCAATAAATTAGTACATATATTAACAGTGATTGATATAATCGTCATGTTAATTCTCCCCCTCTTCCTCCTCCTCTTCCTCCTGTTTGCCACACCACTCACTACCACTGCAGAGGGGAGAATCATCCCTTTTTTGACCGCAAAACTCTCTCTATTGCTCTACAATTAAAGATGGATCAGTTTCAGCATCTGGTTCCCCTCCTCCTCCCCTCCTCCTCTCCTCTCCTCCTCCTCTCCTCTCTTCCTCTGTTATAGGATATTATATATATATATATATATATATATATATATATTATTTATATATTTTATCTATAATAAACTAGTACTACTTCATATGTGCTACTACTACTACTACTACTACTACATGTTGATAGCTGAGTAATCGCCTAAAGGGTTTGTTCGTTCATAATTGATTCATGTCGCTATTATTTATTATTCTTATTACTATTGTTCTTGTGATTGTTGAACTTTTATTGTCTTATGTTCTTATGTTAAGGACTCGAAAGTGATAAATCCTTTCATGTCATCAATGCGGCATGAGCTTCTGTAAGTAGTAGTAGTAGTAGTAGTAGTAGTAGTACTAATACTAGTAATGAGAGGAATGAAAACAAATTAAGGAGGGAGAGGAAGAAAGGAAGAGTAAAGTGTAGATAACGGCTAGAATTGGACGCTGAATGTTCTTGTTGTTGTTATAAGTAACAACCTTTAGTAGTAGTAGTAGTAGTAGTAGTAGTAGTAGTAGAATAACAATAATAATAATAAGAACACTAGATCGTTATTTTCAACGGTAGTAGTAGAAATTAGTAGGAGTAGTCATCATTTCTCTGCTCTAACCCTTCACTTCTCTTCTTTCTTTCACTATCATGATCATGATCATCATCATCATCATCATCATCATCATGTTATAAAAGGAGACGATTTGGAAAAGAAGGCAAACGTTTCCTTTTTGTGAATAACAAATCAAAGAAAAGTAAGTGCATACCACTACTGCTATTACTACTACTGCAACTGCTAGATTTTAAGTATATACCTAAACATAATGTAATATTGCCACTGCAAACAAGAAATAAGATGTAATTAATCAAGTAACAAAGCAATCAATCACAATCGGTGTGAATGAATGAATAACTTCTTCACGAAGTTGGCAGTAATCATCATTATCATTATTATTATTACTATTATTACATACGTATAAATAATATAACAACTGCGATCTTCTTCCTTTCCCTCTACATCTTCCGTCTCCTCTCCCTCCTCCTCATCATCATCATTATACATAGTGCTGACCATTCGTGGAGCACGAAACAACGAAAAAGCTGTGCTTTGGGATTATGTAAGATATCATAATCATCGATATCAATCAACCCGCCGCTACCACTACTACTACTACTACTACTACTACTACAACCTATCATTGACTACCTCTACTACTACCACTTCTGCTACTACCACAACTGCTGCTACTCCAACTGCTGCATCTTTTACTACTGCTCAGGAAGCTAAAGATGGCGTTCAGCAATGGATTGCAATACCAGCACTAGTACTAGTAGAAGTAGTAGTAGTAGTAGTAATTCATAAGTGATAATAATAGTAAAGCCATGGATGCAATACCAGCACTCATCGTCATCATCATCATCCTCATCATCACTCTCTGTTATTATCATCATGTACTTGCGGTGGTAGGGAGATCATCAAGTGTTGCCTGGTTTTGGTGACAGTGATGATGGTCACAACGAAGAAAGAGG
The DNA here is from genome assembly GCA_000320545.1 of Bigelowiella natans CCMP2755. Taxonomy (NCBI): domain Eukaryota; phylum Cercozoa; class Chlorarachniophyceae; genus Bigelowiella; species Bigelowiella natans. Next base: position 9,040 of record ADNK01001666.1, read on the forward strand.
AGGAGATAGTAGTACTCATCATAAATTTGCTCCCAAATCACAGTCAAAAGCAGGGGGCAAAGAATGGTACATTATTCCATCAGTAGCAGTAGCAGTATTAGTAGCAGTAGCATCCACCTGTATCACCAAGCACCACACCACCTTTATTTGTTTCCTCCTCCTTTTTATTCTTATACTTATTATTGCTGCTGTTTGTGCCCTTAAATAGTTACTTACTATCAATTGGTAATATGTGATAGGTACTACCTTTTCAATCCATATACTGGCCTCTCATTAGAGGCAATGCCAAGCAGCAGCCGCGAGAAATATGGCTACCACACCGACAATGTAGAAGAAGAAGATATATATATATAAATATATATATACTACATAGAAATAGATAAATATTTTCCTGATGAAATATTTTCCTGATGAGCGTTGTCATGGTCCTTATATTGATGATGACGATGAAAATGATGATTACGTAGACCATATCGTCTGATGAGTTATTGATTTGTTTATCTGTTTGATCTCTTCTAGGTTGGAACAGCAACTACCCCCCCTCCCCCTCTGCTTCTTCCACCGACATTGACGTCCTCAAAGCTGTACAGTGATGTGGCACCTCAAGCACCAGATCTACATAAACATGCTCAAGTAAGGAGGAAGAAAAAGCCAATCAATCATATCACTGTTACAACAACTACTACTACTCTTTCACGATTAATGCTGCTACTTGTGTATCCTCCTCCTCCTCCTCCTCCTCCTCCTCCTCCTCCTCCTCTTAACGTCGTTGTTGTAATAATCTTCATCATTATTATTATTATCGACTTGGATGTATATATATATGATTATGATTGTTATTATGATAAGATGTGGAGGTTGGTACGATCTGAACAGCGAGTTGAAGAAGAAGATATGCAGTGCTGCCACAGAATTTTGGGTAGTAGTAGCGGCGTGGATAATGATGATGATGAGGAGGAAGAAGATGATGATGATGATGATGTTCAAAGAATGGGGAGAAGGAAGAAACATCAAGTGACACATCGTCATCATCATCATCATCATCATCATCATCAAGTGCCGGGTTCATATTTCTACATCGGTAACTATAATCATAATCATGATCATAATTATAATTTTAATATGTATAACCCTAAAATCTCCTCCTCCTCCTCCTCCTCCTCCTCCTCCTCCTCCCCATTCCCCTTACGACAGTCACATAGTAGTGAATCAATACTAGTAGCAGTAGGTAGTAGAGGTTAGGCTATTGTCAGCAGTAACAAATAAGTACGTTCTTCCTTTTGTTGTTGTTATTCTTCTTATTATTATTCCTTCTTTATTCTCATTATTATCAATGCTAATAATAATATTACTATTATTTGGTGCTCACAGTTAATCGAGAGAATAATCGTTTCCTAGCAACAAAAATTGGGGATTTTTCCAAAAATGGATCAGGTAGTAAGTACTCAATTGACAATAGCATCACGATCCTCCTCCTCCTCCTCCTCCATTAAATCATTATCTGCGTCGTTGTTTATTTATAATAACTCATTGACGACGTAATGAAATGGTGCTGCTAGCTGTAGTAGTAGTAGTAGGATACGAAAGAGTAGTAGTATTCAAATGTATCCTGTGCATTATGATTGTTTAACCATGAATTGCTAATTGTTAAATATATGTTCTTCTTTTAGCAGTGATAACTGTTTCCATTATCATCTAATCCTCATCGTCTATTATTAACTACTCCGACTAGTACCACTCCTCATTTTCTTTTAATTAATAGAATTAAAGATACGACCGTTCCATCCTGTAGAAGATGTAAGTAAGCACTAGTACTATACAATATATTGTGGTAGCCCTCTACTCATCTTATTGGAGGAGGAGGAGGAGGAGGAGGAGGAGGAGGAGGAGGAGGGAAAGAAGGAGGAGAGGGAGAAAGATCTCCTATCACGAGTGGTGGTTGTGATGGAATAAAGGATGATGATACATTCTCTCTCTCTCTCTCTTAAGAATAGTATAACAAACAACATCGTAAATGAATACATGTAAAGATGGTGATAGTAATAATGATGATGATGATGATGATAATGATAATAATGAAAATTACATAAAATCTGTATGCTGCTGCTGCTGAGTGGTGTATAGGGTAATGTATGATTATTTATTGTATTTAGGGTGATGACAAAGAAGAGATCCCTCATATTGAGAAACTCAAATTTCTGTGGGCCATAATTCCGCTCAATGCCAAGTTTCAAAGTATTATTATTATTATTAGTAGTAGTAGTTGATAATAATAATGTGCTACTACTATTTCTACAATGATGCTGTGACCATCTGATCCTGATGTACCTTCCTTGCTTTACTTTATTATTTGTATAATTTCAATGCACTCCTCTTGTCTGAAACCGACTTAGCAATCCGACGTTGACACTGGCCATTTTGCGTGTGCGCGTATGTATGTATGCATGTATGTATTTATGTATGTATGTATGTAGCACCCAGAGAAAGATATACTGAAACTATGTGTGTATGTTATGTATATATATATATATATATATATATATGTAGCACCCAGAGAAAGATATACTGAAAAAACGGAAAGAATATTAAAGCATCTCTTCACCAAGCGGAGGCTGTCAAAGAAGCAAAATGATCCGGATGATGATTATGATGATGATGATGATGATGATGAGGAAAGGAAGAAGATTAACGTATTGGCAAGAGAACCCAGGTTGGCTCTCTAATGGAGAAGAAAGAAATGATGACGATGGTGGTGATGGTGATGATGTGATGATGGCACGTTTAATACACATAGCAGCCGTAGAAAACAACAACTCTAATACTACTACTACTACTACTACTACTACTACTATTACTACTACTACTTCTACCACAATTTGCTTTTCTGCTGCAAATAAGACTCTTCTTCCGTTATATAATATACATATAATATATACATATTATATGTATATATATATATATATATAGAGAGAGAGAGAGAGAGAGAGAGAAAGAGAGAGAGAGAGAGAGAATAAATCTCCTTTGTTTTAGGATACTACGACCTTAGACACACACACACACACACACACAAACACAAACATAAACTATAAGTTTTTCCCAAGTTCATCCTCATCATCATAATCTATATCTCTCTCCCTCCTCCTCCTGCTTCTCCTCCTCCTCCTCCTCATATGTATATGCAACAACCATGATAATAAACCAAGTGACCAGAATCTTGTCAGCTCAATGCTAGCCAAGCTAGAAGGGGTAATTAATCATCAGTGAAAGAAAGAAAGAATGACGACGCAATTTCTTGAGTTGTTATATTAGATAACTAATTAATATGATTTCTTACACAAATTTTAATCAATATGTATATGTATTCAGAATGGATTTTATATTCTAATACATTACATGTCACACACGCACACACACACACACACACACACACACACATATAAATTCATATTTATTAAATATGTCCTTATAATAACACAGAAATAAAAAAACAATTTGCTCACCATTTCTCTACTCTATTCGTGGTTTCTGTTAGCCTATTGCCACACATATATCGTCACCATCACCATCACCATCACCATCATCATTCATCATCATCATCAACATCACACCACTATATAATATTTTTTCTGGATTGTGCTAATACTTTACTGTTATTTCTACTACTACTACTACTACTACTACTACTACTACAGCGTAGCAACTTTTTATGGGGATTTATAAACGGCACCAAGGTTACTACGTATGTATAATGTACAGAAAATATAATAATATAATTGAATTGATACCACCATGACGAATATATAATACTAATAAGGCGATTAATGAACAATATGTGGAGGATGATACTACTATTATTACTATGATCACTCTCTTACCCTTTCCATCTCCTCCTACATTGGACTTCCTAATTGCTGTTTCATCATAGCAAATCACCATCAATATTTATTATTATCGTCATCATCATCATTATCATCATCATCATCGTCGTTATCATCATCATTATGAAACTCCTACTGCTACTCACTACCACTCAGGTGTATTTACCGAAGTGTGTCTGGGCAAAGCTGACAAATTATGAAGTAAAAATAGAAGAACAAGAAGCGGGAGGCAGTACTGCAACTTACGATGCCATGGAACAAGGGGGGGGAGGGGAAGGACGAAGAACGCTCAGTAATTATTCTCGAAAGATACTACACAAATTGAGGAGCCGACAATTATATTATCAGCAGCAGAGGAAGATTACTAATAAAACCACTGAAATACTACCATCATCCTCCTCCTCAAAAAAAAGAACACATCATAATACAAGGAAGAGGAAGGTGGGCAATTGCCTACTACTGCTACTATTACTATTACAATCACAAATCAGCTGCCTACTGCTACTACCTACTATCTATCCATAATATAATAGAATATATGACCCAAAAATGAAATGTTGTAGTTGGAAGAGGAGGAGGAGGAGGGAGAGGCGAGACAACTTAGGCGATAGATCATAGAATTAAAGGGGGGTGGGAAGTAAAATCATGATTGTACCGATCATTCGCTCATTTCTCTTCTTATCGATTGACGACCTGATATTTAGATGTTTTCCCTCCCTATTTCGTGAGAGAATGGTTCTTCTTTCAAACACCATGTCATCCTGACAATGATAATGATGATGAAGAAGAAGATACGTATTGTTTATTCAAGAATTGGCAATACTTATAAAGCTGATTGTTTCTTATGTGTTTCACTTGTTCCTAGTCTCTAAATGGGAGAATAAAGAAGAAGAAAAAAAGCTTCAACAAGGAGGCAATCTTGTCATCCTCCTCCTCCTCCTCCTCCTCCTCCTCCATCTTCTCTTCCTCGTTGTCCCCAGCCTCTTCTTTTATAGACTACCCATCCTCTTCAAAGCGACAATATTCGTCTCCTCCACCACCTCCTCCTGATCAGATGCCTCCCCCCTCTAATTCATCATCATCTTCTTCTTCTTTCACCACAACTGCATTTACTGAGAAACTACCACGCCGACCTCATGCATTCGAGCCGATTGAAGATATCCCTCCACGGGTAGGAGCAATGTTGTTGTTATGCGTTGATTATCATCATTATTATTATTATCATTATTCTCATTATCATAATCATCCTTCTTTATTAGTATTAGTAGTGGTTGTGGGGGTGGTAGCAGCAGCAGCAGCAGCAGCAGTGCATCAATTACAGCAGTGCTAGTGTAGAACAAATTCTATTCTATGTAAAATGTATACATTAGGGTTATTTACTTATCTTCGTATTCCCCTTCCCAACCAGCCCCGCCCCAGATTTGATTCAATATCCTAGCTTAATAATTTAATCTTTTTTATCAGATTCCATTGCCTATCAGTCACTTTTCTCGATATCGTCGTTCCGATGGAAAAGTACAGAGGTAGTAATAAGACAATAGTGTTGTATGTATAATCAAGAAGAAGAAGAAAACAAATATGATCATATTTACAGATGCCATCATAATCATCTTACAATAACTGAGTATTTTATTAAGTACAAGTACGTTTGAACAGATTCTATAATACTGACAAGAATGGAGTATTGGAATGGGGGAGGTAGTAACACTGTCATTACTGCTGTTATCGTTATTATAGTTACATATTAATATTTAGATGGCTGATGATCTTGAAGTGATAGAGAAGTACTAGTAGGATGATGACAAATATCTTTGTTGATCTTAGGAATGGTGCTAGAATATTTCCAGAAATGAGTGGTGAAAAATCTCGCTCTTACTGGACAAGTGTCGCTGAACAATACTGGTTGTATTAAATAGAACACAGCAACATTACACAACATTATGAATAAGAAAATCCAAATTCTCATTTGCGTGCAAGATCGATCATCTTAATTATCAGTATCATTACTCACAGGGGAATCCGAAAATTAGAGATGGAGAAAGAAGATGAGGAGAGGGTTCTAGTTTTACCAAACGTCAATCAATATTATCGGCTGAAACAACAACTTCGCGAAGGGTATTATTTACCTACTAGGAACACGAATAATAACAATGCTTGTTCAAAATCTTCTTTCTCTTATTTAGCTGCTTTGCTGGTTACATTTTAGTCTTTTGCGGCTGCTACTTACTACTACTACTATTCCTTTACTTCTACTATTACCACTACTCTTACTATACCTAACTAACCACTACTATTATTGCAGAGGTGGTTCAGTACTATTGGAGCAGCTTTTTGGTCCAAAGAGTGTAGCTATGAAGGGATTCAGGGTAATTAATTAAAGTTCTTTTTAATAGTTGGGATTTCGTAACGGATGTCTCTATCTATCTATGTGTGCGGATGCACGTGCATGTGCAAAAAACTAAGTGTCGCTCGTGTAACCTAATATTGAGAGATCTCATAGTATTATTATTCTTCTCGTTTTGTGTATATTACTATTTTGTGTTGATAACATGGAATATAAAAACTAGATCGAACATCAAATGGATAGAGAGGTTATTTGCCAAGCGATACAACGTATCATCGAGGTTTGTAATTAATTATATGGTGCACCCACATATGTAAAGAAAAATTCCCGATGTTGATGCATTTATTCTCCTTTTCGCGTATTGTTTAAAAGAACACCATTCATTTCTTTGTGATCATAATATCTCTGATGAATAATACTTGATGTTGCAACAGCGTATGGAAGGAGTTTGTGATCATATATCTCTGAATAATACTCGATGTTGCAACAGCGTATGGAAAGAGTTTGTGATCATATATCTCTGATGAATACTCGATGTTGCAACAGCGTATGGAAAGAGTGGACAATCACAATCTTCTACAAAATGGTGGTTCTTGCACATCTGATGTACCGAGCTATGTACCGGAAAATGTAATGCCGCTGCTAGAACATCCTCCACCCCCCCTTGACGGCTATCCATACTTGGAGAAGAGGATGGTGGACCGACATCATAGGCAGCAGCAAGGGTAAGAATGAAAAGGAATGAAATTTTCTATCGAAAAATATATATGTAGATAGAGAGAGAATGAATATGGTGAAATAGGTTACAAAATAGTAGAAGAATACTGTAGTTATAATAAACTAAAGAAATACATACTAGTACAATAGGTAAATATTCTGAGGATACTACAAACTGCTAGTACAAAACATATCACCAAATTAATTGTAGCACCATCACCATCATCAGCACCAGCACCAGTACCAGTACCAGTACCAGCGAGTCATTTTCTGTGGAGGTAAGATCTTTTGATTAAGTAAAAACAATTATCGAAGAAAAAAACAGGAGGAAACCACCTCCTCAATTTCTCTCGCTCCTTCTCTCTCTCTCTCTCTCTCTCTCTCTCTCTCTTTCTCTCTCCGTGTCTTTCATAAATATTTTACAACTGTTCGAAAGGTAACTACCTTGGCTGGCTTCTTGCCATCAAACGGCAATAGTGACAAAGGAGCTGGGTATAGGGATGGGAGGGCTGAAATGGCTCGATTTCGGCATCCAATGGGCGTATCTATCAATCACAAAAACGGCGATGTGTACGTCGCTGATTCCGGAAATAACCGAATCCGAAAAGTAATCCTTTAAACACTACTAGTCTCCAGTACTAATTATTTCTAGAGTTGAAACTTTGTAATACTATCTGCACACACACCACTTCGTCTGCGGCTACTTATATTCCAAAGAATTACATGAATGTAAGCAAACCACATGTCATATTTATCTCTCAGTAAATTATTGTTAATATTTTTATATTAATCTGGTTGCTAGATAACGCCAAACGGTGAAGTTAGTACCGTAATAGGAAGTGGTAAACTAGGATGGAAAGATGGGAGCCCACTCAAAGTAATAAATAAGTATTATTATAGGTATATCATTTGGGAAAGATTTATAATTATTCAATGAAAAAGTGGAAGTTTTGCGACTGCATTCGTTTATTTATTATTGCTATATATTTAATATTTATATTATCGTGCGTTTGTAATTAGTTTGTTTTCATTCATTCTCTACTTTGCATACAAAATCCTTGCGTGTTGTTATCTACATTCTAACTTCTGCAAATTCATTAGGCTAGAATGCGTTGGCCTTCAGGCGTTTTTGTTGAAGCAGATAAAGAAAATGATACCGTTTCCATTTGGGTTGCAGATACAGGAAACAATTGTATTCGTTTACTAAAGAGTAACGGCGAATTGGAGAGGAATATGGAAGAAAGTGATAATCTGAACAATTACAAGGCAAAATTAGTAACAATATCACCAAGATTAAAGAAATATTCTGTGCTGCACCCTACTTCAATCGTCGCACAAGGGGTCAGTAGTAGTGCTTGCTTGTTCACATCATTCTCTCTTCATGATATAAATCAAGAATTCTTTTCGTATTTTATCATATATATATATATATATATATATATATATTTGTGTGTCTGTGTATGTGTGTGTGCGCCTAGACTCAAATATTTTGTATTTGTAGAATTTGTGGGTGTGTTCGTATACGTGGTAATTAAAGTTTCACATATAAAGGGTACAGCCGTGATCGGGAGTCCTCAACTGCACTATTTGTACATGATTCGTCGGAAGGTACTAGATAAATCCAAAGTTTAAGATTAATTTTTAAAACAATGGCTGTAGGGATGGAACAGAAAAAAGGACGTAATGCTAAAATTTTCAGCATTGCTTAAATGATAAATAAATAACAAAAAAATGATCAGTTTATGTAATATTTAGGCTCAAAATAATGATAAGCATAATGAGCCTCCGCAAAGATTCTCGGATTATCGACAGAATTCTAATTGTCATTCTCACACTCAAATTAAGAGAGCATCAGAAAGTAGTTCATCGTCCTTTGGCATGGATCAAAAAAATTATGAAGCAGGAGCCGTGGGAGGTAGAAACATATATTGTCTTCTTCCTCTTATACATAAATGTCAGAGTAAATATTTTACATATGTGAGGTAACATTGTTTCGATCTGGAGATGACTCATGCATACTACACTTTGGAATCCATCTTGACAAAATGATTGTCGCTAGATAAACCTCCAAAAATATTTATTGTGTATTGTTTCTTTCATCAGAAACTGTATTAGTGATTGCAATGTTTTGGTTTTGTTGCTGCGTATATTTAATCTTCTTCTTTCAGACTTTATGTGGAAAAGGAGACAGGGTTTTGCAGATGGTGGAATTTCACATGCCCAATTTGAAAGGATATCTGCGGTAATCAGCTATCATATTATACATTTTAATCATTATTTATTTGCTTGCCATTGTATTGTAGATACTATATTTCTGTAATTATCACTAGATCTTGAAATGCGTGAAAATCTTGTTATTATATTACGTATAGAAACTCAAATATGAAGCAATATTTCTTTAATATAGGTGGCAATTGGCCCAAAAAGGGAACTGTATTTTGCTTCGCCCAGACGCTTTTCCAGTAATTTAGTTTGTTAATGTCATTCTTTTTTTTATAAGAAGGATACACATGTAATTAATATTATTATATTTTGCAATCGTTTAATATCGTAAATCAGATTAAAATGAACCTGATACGCAAGAAGCTGCACACACACACATATACGGACACACACATTCATAATGTATATATATATATATATATATATATATAATGTATATTATGCGATAATATTTATTCACTTCTAAATTTAAACTTACAGATTTGGACTTTCGAGTGAGGGTGTTATCCAACTCTGGTGAAGTGCGCACGGGTAGAAAGAAATAATATCGTGCTAAAATAAGGGGAAATTTTATTTATGATCTTTTTTTATCATATAATATAGTATTTGGGGGATGCGCAAAGCCGCCAATACAAACAAAAGGTCAAATTCAAAATGAAGGCATAGCTGCAACTACTTTAAATAGTGCACAGCAAAAATTTGAAGATATTGGAGGCGATTTCAAAAGTAGTCTGGTGGAAAATTACAAGGACAATCGGTACCATCCTAGTTAATATTGTTAGAATATTGAAGAATGAATAATTATAAAATCTATTCTTTGCAGACGTGAACTCTCCCCAGCAGCAGTTGCGTCATTGTACGGAATAGATTCGAAAGTCATGCAAAGTGAATGTATACGAAAACCTACCGGTTTTACAGTCTCACCTTCGACTGGATACATGTAAGTAAATATAGTAGAGATTTTAATGTGTATATGCATAACAAATTTATACATTAATTTGCAAGATTTTATATATATAAATATATGTGCTCAAACTATTTCTATCTTACCCTATCTCTTCTCCTCTCTCCTCTTCCTCGATCCTCTCCCCTTCCGTCTCCCCTCTCTCTCTCTCTCTCTCTCTCTCTCTCTCTCTCTCTTTCCCTCTCTCTCCGACCATAAGGTATTTTAGCGATCCTATTCGCAATGTGATCGTTCGGATACCTCCGACTGGAAAGCCTGTGCGCACAGTTTGTGGTAGTACTAGCACTAGGAAACAGAACGATTGTAGTAGCTCCTGGAAATCAAACAATGACAATAGGGATCAGTTTATCAATCATCTGGAAGAAGAAGAGATCAATCATAATAATACAAATAAAAATTATGAGGAACGTAGTAGAAAAGTTGTACCTACGCTGCGAGAACCGTTATCATCTAGCTGGCACAGCTGCCGAGATGGATCGGGACGAAACGCTGCTTTTTGGGAACCTCGTGGATTGGCGATAAGAGCACTACCGAATTCTACTGAAGAACTGTAATAAAAAATAAGATTTTTGTTCAGATGAACAATTTTCAGTGAAGAAAGCATATTTTCACGAATATGCTGAGATATTATACATATGTATATATATATATATATATATATATATATATATATATATGATACTATCAAACAACAGGCTATATTAACTGATCTATATTGTTTAATATTTTAGGTACGTTGCAGATAGCCGAAATAATGTCATTAGGAAGGTAGTAATTAGATATGCCAACAGGAAGACATAGAAATAACCTAAAAACCTCACAGATCGGATACTGTAAGAAATGTAATAGATTTACTAACGTATTGCGTATGAGTGTCTTGTGAGGTAAATACCACATTGTTATCGAATGATTTACTAAGTAAAATTCTATAGCTGCAACCTGCTTTGCAGCAATATGATACGTACGGATTCGAATACTCACTTTAAAAAATACGGCTAATATGAGATCGCAATGGACGCAAATTTGCATGCACGTCGATTTTTGCGCACTGTCACGTAGTTATCAAAGTGCCATGACCGCGTTGTGTCTGCATTGCTCAACATATGCACATGGCCATTTCAATACAACGATACGCGAAAATCAAATTGCAAATGACTGCCAAATTCTATGTCTGTAGAAATAGCTGGTGCAAGATGGAATTCGTTACACTTTCATATGTCATTCATTGATGATGGGTCCACGATGCATTCGCCGCTAGCTATCACACATGCAGGGCAGAGGTCACACTATGTAACACGTAAAGCATTGCGATGCATAAACATGCATGTTTATGACTAGGCGCCTGCTGCGTATACTAGTAGTACATGCACTTACCATGGCAACCCGATATTTCGCGGATGGGCATAGATAAATGCATTTATACGAATTATACGAAGCATGTAAAACATTTTATTTCGGTTGAAAGACTTCCCTTGTTATATTAAATAATGACACCATCATTCAACGAATTTGGAAATGGCTAGATGGACTAGTGTTAGGTAATTGTTAGGTAACGCTTTCTTATTTAGTTTTGTAATTAAGATCTGGGCGAATGTGCTCTGGTATTGTCCATTGGTCCCATTTCGAATTCCAACCCATATAGTGCACCATATAGTGTAGTTTCCCATCACCATCTTGCTTGCTTTTCAATATTTTTGCACGGGTCCATTTGCGACCAGTTTCCGTCTTGTTGGAAAGAAATTGAACTTCAACTCTAGCACCTATGGGGTACACACCCCCTGATACATTTTGGCCATCTCCAAGACCGTGGTAAAGTTGAGAAACTCCAGTGGGGTCAAGTTTGCAATCCATCAGCTGTCCACCTTTGTATTCTTTGATTTTACCTAGGTACTTGGCTTTTGGAAGTGTAATTTTCTTTGAGAAGCCTTGTTTCCGGAAAAAGCCTATCGCTCCATCGTCGGCGTAAGTGATAAAATGTGTGATACCGTCCTTTCCTAAATGCTCTTTGGTGTGATTCATCAACTGACTCCCACAACCGCTCACTTGCTCATGACTAATCACAGCACAGAATACGATTTCTGCAAATCCAAATTTATAGAAAGGTCTATATGTTAAACCCCCTACGACCCTTTTCTCCTCGTTATCCCCACGTGCTTTCATCAAGCACATTGTACGATGATCTTTGTCATACAATAAATGAGTGATATAGTCGGGAGGCATCTCAGGTAGCTGCCACCTGAAGATATTTTCCAGAGAAGATAACGCCTCCATTTTCCAAAATGGAGCAGCAGCAGCAGCAGCAGCATGATCGCCTTCTTCGTATTGAATAACGTGGAATGATATCTGGGCATTATCTCGTCTTAAACGCTCAGAATATCGAGATATCCACTCATCGTACTTGGTCCCGTATCCGATATAATGGATCTTTATTTTACTTCTGCTACTTTGATTATGGGCATTGGATGATGATTCTACATCTATAAGCTCAGCTGGAAGCCAATCACCCTCCACATCCTGGCACTCAACTTTATCACCCACTGATATCCTTTCTCTCCAATCTTTAACGACATCGCTCTTTTTCATCTTCTTATTCGAATAAGGGTACGATGATCCTTTTTTCTTCTTTGACATGTTAGAAGTAGTAGTAGTGGTGAGCTGCTTACTATTTTTACCTTTCTTCGAGGGGGGGGGGTCAACAACGAAAACTGCAGTGGGGTCTCTTGCTTTGTACTCTTTGAGGAGGCGCTGTGAGAAGGGGTATAGTTTACTGAAGTGTACCTCCCTTTTGAAGGTGCCATCACTGACTTGGTACCTACCTTTGCTAGATCTTTCTACAATGTTAGCCACCATATATCTACGAGTTCCGATAACGATCACCTTGAGGCCATTCACAAAACCTGGATCAGTCCTACTACGGTCTCGTGTTAGCCTCCTCTTTCTCCTTCGCTTTTGAGGTGCTCCTCGTGGGGAGGGCAAAGCAGCAGCAGTAGCATCATCACCATCATGATCATGATCATCATCTGCTGCTGCCTCCTCCTCCTCATCTTCTTCTTCTTCCTCTTCTTCTAGTAGCTGCACAGAATCTACCTCGGAAATGAAAAACCGAGCTACGTTCTTGTCAATACCTCCATTCACGATCATCTTTACGTCATAAGTGCCGTTTGCATTTTTCCGTACAATCCGAGCCCTGCCTCCCTCCTTGAATGAACCAGGGACATGTCTTTCTATAATGTCAACGAATGCACCTACTTTTAGAGGTGGAAGCTTTGAGCTACGCAACTTGCTGTTGTTGTCAAGAGCTATCTGTTGGGCCAAAACGCGCTCACGTTTTTCTTTTAGAGAGATAGATGCAGCGCTCTTTCCCTTTTTCCTTCGCGATTTTTTATTGGAACGATGATGCAGCTTCTTTTGTTTCTGAGAGTGATCATCATCATCACTTGAGTATTTTCTAGGAAGAGATCGTTTTCTGCCACGGCGGTTGTTCTCTTTGGAAGAAGCAGCAGCAGCAGATGCGGCAGTAGATTTATTTATGGTAGTATTAGTAGTTTCGTGTCTTCGAGATAAGCTACCAGCGCTTATATTGACAGCATCATCCAACTTCCATCCAGAATGGGATTTAAGTCGCTTTGTGAATATGGGTAGTACAAAATCATAATTCCGTTTAGAAATAGATCCCAACGTGTCACCACGATATGTGACCACGAGATAATATATTAATATATATATATATATATATATATATATATATATATATATATACATGCATATGATCTTTCATATTTAATATTTTGTTTATGTTGAATAAATATCTGTTCGGATAAAGTTTATTTATTAGATGTAAAAGAATATTTAATTAATAAAAACATTGGGCCATTTATTTCAAATATATGCCATAATGTAAATTTGTGTGTGTGTGTGTGTGTGTGTGTGTGTGTGTGTGTGGTTAAATAAACACCTGAAGCATTCTCGACTTACGGCTTTTCTTATTCGCTTGTCTTCCCTTGAAACATGTAATATAAATATAATGGAGAGAGAGGAGGAGGTTGTGAGATTACGGGTACTTCAAAGGAAATACATTGAAGAAATTACCAGTGAAGCTTGTTTCTTTTCTTCTGTTGTATCATCAATACCACGTGCTTCTTGTAGCTCATCAGCCTTCCGAAGAAGAATATCCCTTACTCTCACTATTTGCTCTTGATACTTATTTGTCTTCAAGCGGTTGTATCGTTGCTTCAAAAATTCCCTCCCGTGTGCTTCACAGCGCAGTGCAAATCTAAATTTAGAAAATGTCTCTGATTTAACAATATGTAAAGAAAAAAAAAACATAAAAGATAACCCGGAAACGAAACAGCCAGCTTTGCCCGCACAGGCAAAATGGAATGTTTTTTTGCAAGACTTCATGCAGCAGCCAATTGAGGCTCCACTCAGTTTGCAAACGGTACATTTCAGCTTTTGGCCTCGACGAATTTCTGCTTCGACATTCAATAGTCTATGTAGAGTAGCAAAAATACACCTTAGTGAAATTCCTGTGGTCTCCTCGGGTGTGATTATATAAATAGTACTTGGAGAACAAAAAAGCTATTTTAGTGTGTGTGGATGTGTGTGTGTGTGTGTGTGTGTGTGTGTGTGTGTGTGTGTGTGTTATTAACTTGTTGTCCTCGTGATACACCATTGGCGAATAAACAGCACAGCACTCGTGATAAACATTTTCCCCATCTTGATAAAGTGGCCCGCACCCCGGGTTGCTAGAGTGGCAAAAGCTACACTTCAGATTCAGTAACTTCATTCCTTTTTCTCCCTCCTCAGGTAGTATCTTTGGTTCTCTTCTTTCGGATGAGATATTCATGAGTTCTGGCTCGGGAGTCACTAGCTCCACTCGAAGATGATGGTTTTTCCCAACATTAGTGGCTGCAGCAGCTAGGAGGGATTTTATCTTGTTCTTGTGCGGTATTTGTGTGTTAGATCTTCGTAATTCTGATTTAGTCATACTCCTCCTATTCGTTTGGAATACTGCTATTGGTGAATTTCTCCCGTCGGAAGGACGGGGGAAGCGCTTACTCTTGAATGAATGGCGGGTCCCGCAATTCAGTACATAATTCAGAGTCAAAGATTAAACTAACAGTCAAAATCAGCTGTCAGATTCATCTTAATCCCATTATTCTTTCAGACGCATAAAATATTTCTCCTTTATCTTTTAGCTAACATTCCTCATTTAAGGGCTTATAAATATTCTTAACGGCACAGTCCTCCTGTGTAAGACATATTTATCTCTCACATTTACAATTTTATGTAGAGTTTTTGCCTTAGTTTTTGACTACCGACATATTATTTATATGAATATTATCAAACTAGCCCACAGATTGGTAAGGCAAAAATAGGCTTTTTTTTTCAGAATTTTTTCAGTGCCAAGCATAATTTCAAATATTCTGAACAAAATTCTTATCTCTGCTCAAAAACATAGGGATCTCTTTTACGATGCGAAATGATAAAAAAATGCAACATTAATGCCGGTAGATCTAGAGCTGCATTGTGTTGATATATTGATGTGTCGTACTCTGAGAATCTCCATCGAGTCGTTGAATTACATACATATTTTTTTTTAATCTTCGTTTGTACAGGTATGTAGATCTAGCGTTTGCAGGGCCTTTCACGAGTTTGGCAAACGCAGCAACCCTAAACTCATATAAAAAAAAATCAGAACAAGTATTTTTCAATTAATATTTCCTCAATCATGTATTCCTGTAAAATCATATTAAAGAGACAAAGAAATATCTTTTATGCATAAACAATCGACGGAATTATCATATTGATTCCTTTACAGAAGGGTATTTTTAAATCTGAAATATTTAATCTCAGATTGTCAGATGCAGATCGATCCTCCCTTTTAAATAAAACACAGGTCGCTATTTGAAGAATTGTATTTCAGAGATATGACGCAGGATAAATTCATAAGTAAAAACTGTAGTGTATCTTTATAATTTGGCACTAACACCCCAACATATAACTCCCCCCCCCCCTTTCTAACGGAAGAATTTTGGAGAGGGATCTAGGACAACACAAAAGACAGCACTATAATTCTGACTGAATTTCACCATTTACGCCTAGAGTGTATTAGCATATAGAAGCACGCGGCTTCTCAAGCTCTGTATCGAAATGAAAGCGGGTGTAGTCATAGTATTGATGCTAGTTTCTGCAACATCGAGCCAATCGACGTCTCTACCGTACACTCGGTCCCAGTCTCACATACTCACCGACGTACAATTGGCTGGAACTCGTCGAACTTCGCATCTAAGACGTTTCGCAAGTGAAGTGAATAACAAGAGAAAATCCACGATCAAAGCAGACGCAATGCACAATGTGAAACCTGAGCCCTGGCAGGTGTCAATCAATGAAATAATAACAGATGATCACTTGCCGTAGGATAATTTTGTCGTCAAGGGTGTAATCGGTGACAATTCTCGACATATAACTCATTAGGACATCAATCCTTCAAAGAAATCCTACTTTGTGACTCTTGGGGTGGGGTCATACATAGACTACGATAAGGTGGTGTCGGAACCATTGATGATTTCCAATGATTACAACTTATTCTTGCGGTAGCCTCAAATGGTTCATTTTGCATGTGCTGTAAAAGGCTCTGCAGGAGCATGCAAACACCCGTGAGGACCAAAAAGCTTATGTTAAATCAAAAATGGGCGATGGAAGCCTAGTCGCATATGGGCCTTTAAGAGTAATGTTCTCCCTATACACCAGTCAAAGATGATTTTGACTTTCATTACAAATGATCATTACCTTGTACAATGAATAGGGGTTGATATTTCCGCCAACCACTCCTCAAGATGTTGGGCTATGGATGATAAAGGCCGATTCACTCGAAGAGGTAGTTGATCATTTCATGCTTTCAATACTCCATTCTATGTCGTTATTCCATGATATTTTCGATGATGTCATATTTTTCTTATACCTAGGCGAAAGAAATAGTTAAGGATAGTCCATACTGCGGATCTAATATTACCCCAGGGTACACAACTACTACTACTTACAACACACATTGCGAATATATAGTACTTCCTAGTAATTTCTGAGAAATATGATGTTCTGCTCAATTCAGGTGTAAAGTAATCCAAGTCAACTCTGCATCGAAAGAAACGCGTGATATGGAGCATTGGGACCAGCTGTAAGCAATATCAGTCACTAATTCCCGAAAATATGTTAAATATGTTATTATTATGTAGGGAAGATATACAGCAACAGATTGATGAGGTGCGCAAGGATGTAGAGGTATACCTCTTAGTCTAGAAATTGTTGCAAAGTTCTTGCATCACCGGGATCATCGGATTCTCTTCTTTTTAAAATATTAAGAGGCATCGCAACATCTCATCTTTTAAAAATAAGAATAGGCATCGCGACATCTCTTCTTTTTAAAATAATATTAGGCATCGCGACGCGTCCATCAATTACTGCAAACAGAGCTGGAATGTGCTCATTCTGAATTGAAAGCCGCAAGGTGTTACAATAGGATTTATCAACTCTTTAAATCTCAGACTTTCATCATTTTCATATTTTCACCCCCCACTGTTTGCAAAATTGATTGTGAAATTTATCTAACTCATGCTTGTTTCTTCGAAGTAGTAATTCTTGTTACTAACCCTTTTCTAGACAAAACTATGATCAATATAACCGCCAAGTAAATTTGCATCGTTTTGATTGGCTGTCATCAGGGTGCGTAGTAATATATATTATCGATATTATTATTATCATTTCTTCAGATGTAAGATTCTACTAGTAGTGAAGTGACATATTCTCCTCCCGTATTATAAGTTGCTCACTTATTTATTCACTCATTCATTCATCCAAACCTTGCTAAAAGATAACTGCTGCAACGATCAATCAATAGCAAGCACTTATTAATGTTGTAAAATTAAAGGTCCATTGAAACTTTCCGACGGTTGCAGCCGGTATATGAGGCATTAGAACAATTACAGGCAGAAAATAAGGCCCGCTCAGAGAATGAAGCGGATATTGAAGCAATGTACTGCAATCTGCAACCCTAAGAATTAAAATATACCTTTCTCACCCTATGTTTTTTTAAATTTATCACGGTGAAGTCCCTTTGCTGCTATCCTCAAGACTAGAATAATAATGTTCTTATTCTCATTGTCCCATGATTATATTTGGTGTTCCGAGAGTGCATAGAACTACTACAACGATTACTGCTTTAAATTACTTGTAACTCGAGATCATACAAATTATTTAAATATTATTTTTACGAAACTGCTCAGGTATCAAACAATTGCTCGCGATTTCATTAACGTATTCGAACAAGAAATAGATTGGTCATGCAGCAGGGTTGGGGATGACAATACTCCAATGGCAAAGTGGGTTACAAAGGTGTTTGGTCAGCAACAGCAACAGCAGCAGCCCCCACAGGGTGGTGCACCAAGCTCACAAGGTGGTGGGAGGGGCCCTCCAGGCATACATTCTGAAGAGGCTGGAGCAGCAGCTTCTGAATCATCCAATTCCGCCTTCTAAGCACCCGATTATCAACTAAAAGTCCCACCAGATATTAAATGTTACCTAGTACTGCCATGCCAGCCATCCACACACTTACAAGCAAATGTTGTGGTTATCAGTCAAAATATGGTTTATAGAATAGAAAAGAAAGGAACATGTCACTTTAGGAACGATTCGTCCTACTGACTTATCAATGAGAATAACAATAACTGTGTAAATAGTAGTAGAGGTTTTCACTAGAGCAAAGAGCTCGTCAAAAGAGAAATAGTGTCGGCAAAATAAGTCATTTGCGTTATTATAGCGATTATATTGTCCAAGTATCATATATTGTTGCCACAGCATCATTTAAACATTAATACATCTTTATTTAGTGTCAGCATGTTGCTAGTATGCTATGTCCACAATGCATTCGCCACCGCAATTGAGAATGATGGCGCGTCGGCACGCTGAGCTAGCTAGTCTAGTAGTGCTAGCGTGTGCTACGATTGATCTACACACAAGACAATCTGGAGCAATGCATCTAAAGATAAAACATTTTCGATCGAATGGCCCATGCTAGCATGCTAGCATGGTGGTCATTGTTGGATTGTTGGCTATTTGACACGCGCACTAGCGACATTTTATATAGCATATGTCTAAGCTGTCTAGCTGTATATAGCTATGGCTAGTGTAGGTGTGGCTCCGCACGCCTATAGCTACGTACTAGCTAGCTAGCTAGTAGCTAGACGTCTACGTCGCATGTAGGCCTTATTTGCGATAGAGCTTGCAAGCTAGCTTAGCTTGATGCGATTCTTGAAGACATTGTTAGTTCGCATGCACATTCTGTCACCTGCACTAGACTATGCTAGTAGCTAGAGCAAATCATGCTGTGCAACACACTGGCAAATTGCTTGCTGAAGCGTCCGTGCTAGCGTGCCCTAGTGCTGCCTGCGTACCGAGCGCTGTGAATCCATGTGCATGATGCACATTCTACACGCACAGAGCGCCGCAATGTAGTTCAGCTTTCAATGTAGCTGTTTGACGTGTCAGCGCAGCTGTTTTGGCACATTTACTTACATACCTTTCTAAATAAAACTTTTCTCATGCTGGTATACTAGGATGCATCGCATTTATTACTCGTTCTCTCCATACAATTTAGTGAAACCAGGCGGGCGTGTGGTGATTGGAACTGGCTCCTGAGGAAATAATAATTCAAGCATTGACATAAGACATTTTATATGTAACTAACATATACACAATTTCATAGAAAGCAAAAGCTTTTCTCCGACCCCGTTGTTTGACATAATCCATCCTTTATCAGGAGATAGCGTCCATACGCTACCCCTTTTAACCTTGAATCAGATATCGAAAAGAATGTTATACAATATATATATATATATATATATATATATATATATATATATCCACCCATCATTAATTATACACAAAAGTTGATTAAGTATTTTGCATATGTCTTCGTTATGATTGATCATATTATTTTCCACTGAAGGCTATTGGAGCTTCATCAACATCACTCAAAGGAACCAGGGCCAAAAGATACTACGTTCGCTCACACATTTACTCTAACTTACATCTTCTTGCCAATAATTGCCCCATGCTTTTCCCGATTTCTTCTTCCTCGACTGAATAAATGAGTGAGTGATTGTTCTGTGATTTTTGTGTATGTCGCTGCGTGGAAAGTAGACTATTTGCCTTTCAACATTTTAGATACCATAAAAAGATGATATAATAGATTATATGAGGAGACTCATTATAATTTCTTCCGTTTTGACTGAATATTTGAATAAACTAGTGCTAAATTAATAAAATCTTCTGCTGCTACTATGAATATGGGCAACAGGCCTCCTTATATATTATTTCAAAGACAAAACCACCTACCTCATGTTCTTTCAGATGTCGGCATATGGAGCAGAAAGCATTTGCTGTGTGTTTTACCAAGGAACAAACCACAGAGTGAGTGAAGAAGAACAGCTCGGAATATCATACCAAATGAGCATCCAATTAACCTCAAGGTTACTACATTTGCAAGTATTATATTGTTTTCAGTTTTTAAGAAGAGCACATTTGTTGTATTGCTAAGCCAAAATTGCATTATTATCCAATAGCCTTTTCGATAATAATATATGATTACATAAAAGTATTGATACCTACCCGTAGAATGGTTAAATGTCCAGTCGAGATGTTCGTGTACTTTGGATCCGATAACTTAATCAAGAATCAAACGTAACCACCAATCAACAAAAGAACAAGCTATTTTCTGAGGCGATAAAGAATAGTGTTAGTCATTATGTATGTATGTCTAGGAGAATAAAAAAAACGCA
>ADNK01001665.1:5000-57500 GCA_000320545.1 Bigelowiella natans CCMP2755
CGTAGTTTGGCGTCCTTGTTCGACGAGCATCAGCATTTGATGGAGCCCTTCGTCCCCTTCCTCTACCCCTCGACTTATGATTCCCTCTACCCCTCCCACCTCGTCTTGCCCTCCCTCTAGATGCTTCCATGCTCTCCTGTTCTACTCTGTCTGTCCTGCTCTAGACAATTTTCGTGGTAGCCAGCGCCTGGTATCGGTATGGTGCGCTACTGGGGAGAGAGACGGGAGGAGGGGGAGGGTTGGCCAGGCCTCTGATAATTAGCGAACGCCTCTGCGAATGGAAAAATTGCTCTTCTCTCGGGGTTCTGATCGTGCAGTTCGGCTCCGTCCCTCAGTGGTGTGTGGCGTCCAGCTTCCTGTGCAGGAACGATCCGGGAGGATTCTCGAGAATTCCTTCAGAAAATGCACATCACAGAGATCCTTAGAGATCGCTTGGCTCCTTCTAGAGATCTCCAGAGATTCTAGGAGAAAAATGCTTAAAAAAAACGGATGGAACACCGGTTTTGGCGGGAAGCAGAAGCAGTTCGCTCCCCTGCATCAATGATGATCCTTTCAGAAGTTCGGTGGCCAATGTTCTCAAACATGTGACACTTTTGTGACTGAGAGCTCGGCGAACATCACATCAGGTGTGGCTTTCACCTGGACGTGCAGACGTTTGTCGCGCCTGGTGAAGAAACAACAAGTGAATGAATCACTGCATTCGTGGCGGGGCATTTTTTCAAAATGTTTTTTCAAAATGAAAAGCAAAGCTTTTGGGAACTGGGAGAGGTTCTCACGAGTGCAAAAGATTGCGCGTTTGCCTCATGCGCCGGAGTGTCTGTCTTTTTCCTGCGTGTCTGTGGTCGCCACACATTGCAACAAGCACATGCAGTTTGGTGCATCGCGTGCACTCGCCAGACGTGTGCAACATCAATGCATCACAAGGGTGCTCTTTCCTTGTCATCTACTGTTGTGTGTGTGTGTGTGTGTGTGAGATGCAACCCACACACAACACGGTCCACAAAGAAGTGTCAAATACGCAAGAAACACGTGCATGTTTACAAACGTCCTTAGTCTCTAACTTGCATGTCTTGGTCTCTAATGTGCATTGAATGCGAACGCGACAGAACGCAATGCAGGTCCTGCTAGCCTGTCGTAAGTGGGTGGTGCAACTATGATGGAAACACAGATGATGTACTGCGGCTTTGCAGCACATAATCTGTGTATGTGGTGCTGGCATTGCCGGTGCTCGACACGCCCGTCTTCACACATGGTGCTACTTTGTTTAGAAAAATTGACTTGCGCAAAACAAATTGCATGTTTGCGTAGCTGGTCATTACACACGCAACCGAACTTTCGCATATCCTAAGTGTTGTCCTGCTGATAAAAGCAACTTGGGACTAAACGAACTATGAAAATAGGATCTAATTGTCGATTCCATTTTTCCAAAGGTACAATGAAACTCTTATCATTATTTATCAGTCGAACTACATTGCCTTCCATGTTGAAATCGGGATTAAAACGGGAAGGATTCAAAAGAAAAGTTACGAATTCATCATTTTCAAACGGAAACTTAACTTCCATTTGCATATATTTTCCCTCTTTGTCAGATATTCCATTTTCCTCTGCGGTAGCAGGGACCCAGAGGACTACCAAATGGTGAATGCAGTGACGCCTGGAGATTATTAGCTTGAACCATCGCATTAAATCTGGCGGAAAAAACGTGAAAGTAGCGTCCAGTAGGATATTTCCTATTTTTGCCATAATCGGTAGCTTAGTCTGGTAATTCATTTTGATAAATTTCAAGATTTATTGCAGCAGGACTTCCATTAATGTGTTGGCGTTTACCGTGGCTTTTAACGAATAATACTGGTGATTGTCACAGGAGTCGATGTGGTGCAACATGGCAGACGGAGCTCCTCTCCATTTACATCTTAAATAGAGTAAACTTAGACAAGCTCAGATTAATTGTCACTTAGTTCATAAAATAGACGCTGCTGTTATTGTCGTTGTCGTTGTACTTTTCTCCAGCGAAGCATGGAATAGGTCGGTAGAAACATTTAGCCTCATGATTGTTTCGAATCGCGCCACTCTCCTTGTCGAGAGAATCTGTTAGAATAATAAATTGACGCCTATCGTCTTTTGTTGAAACGTTACCCGATGAAGGCATCCATGCTTACGATATTGGCATGGAAAAGTTGTATCCAGGATGACTTTCTCCAGGGCATGGTTTCTTGCGCCATTTAACGGTGTTCTGCAGCTCCAGCATCTTCTTCGCTTTCGATTCTCAAAACAATTACTACATATGGAATGGCCATTTTGGCATATGAAAACTTTCGGTTGATAAAAATGGACACAGATAGGGCATTTAAGCGCTTCGTAAAACTCGGAATCAAACTGAACATCTAAAGTCGATATTGTTCTAGCGCTCGAGCTTGGGCTTTCCTGTGTACTGAGAAGCAGAATGAAATTTATTCATCAATTTTTATAACGAGGAAATAAAATACCTGGACTGCCTAATCTCTGGCCTGATTCTTTCTCTTTTTGAAATTAAAGAGGAAGAGACTCCTCCGTCCGGATCCCTTTCCTTTCTATTCGATGAAATCAGTGCTGTGGGTAGAATTCTGACGTTTCATCTTTTTCTACCTCTTTTTCGAATGAGATGAAACTGATATAATTTGGCAGCATTTCTTCGTTTCCGTGCTTCTCAGCATCGAACGCGTTCCGAACGCGGGCACGTATGCTCAGGGCTTGGAAGACTATTTTCTAATTGCAAACCGACGGCAAATTCGCCTGCGATTCTTGTCCTAAGATAAGACATCATCATGACGCACACGCAAAATGTAAAATGAGGTTGGTTTGTTAGGAAATGCGAACAGCCCAGTCGAACGACAACGTCTTAACTCCGAGATGAAAAGAATGCAGGCCGATTTTCGAACTAACAAGAAATCTCGGCGTGTCGGCCACCTTTTATGAAATCAGGGCAGTTTTGACAGCTTTCATAGATCTAGTGTGAACAGGCCACTTTTTTTCGCGCGGAGCAAGCACCCCTCTGGTTAGGATGCGATGGGAAAACATCGGCAACATTGTAAATTATGGGCGCTGTTAACGTTGTTTTTGTTGTCAAATAAGAATTTGGTAAAGACCGTTAAAATATTAAGTACGACATTTCATCAAGGTTGCATCATTGACAATTTCTCCATTCTATTTAGGCTTCTAGTGGTCCGTTATAAATCTGAAATTGGAGGTCGCTCAATCGGGTTTAGAGGAGGGCGCCCTTTCGCCTCACACAGCGCGCTGCTTACACCTCAGGCTTTCTCCTGCATAAACTCAACTTCTTTCCCTCTCTGCCGTCTAAACCTTGATCTTCTCTGGCATCCCTGCCATAATTGAATAAAGCAAGCCGTTTCAGTATCTCTCCTGGCGGATTCCTATCGCCCGTGGTTCTCAATGCCTCGTGCGAAGAAGATCGTCAAGCGGAAAGGGTTGAATAAGAAGAACGGGCCTAACAAGAATCAGAAGACTGAGGATAAGAAGAAGAAAAAGGAAAAGAAGGAGGTCGGTGAAAAGCTACTGTTTGGACTAAATATTCCGAAACATCGCAAAGCCGCTCATTCCTTATGCTGTCAACATGCACTTTGATAATTATACTGCAGGATTTTTTCCCCGACGACATTACAAAGCCGCTCCCCGTGGGACAGAAGTTATGGCTGGTTCGTGGTGGCTCTAATGGGGAAGATGAACGAATTGATGTCATCAAAATAGTGGAACGTAGAAAACGTGAAGAAGAAGGTGGGTCTTTCATACGAGACCCCACCCCGTGCTACACATATACATGCATGCTTATGTGTGTCTATGAACACTAAGTACAACATGAAACAACACACACACACACACACACAGTATATATACATATATATATATATATATATATATATATATTCTTTCAGTTGACGAGAAAAATATCGGACTGCCGCCAACACGTAAACTCCACGAGTGGGATTATTACGTACATTTTGTCGGAAAAGACCGGCGGATGGATATGTGGGTCACGTACGATATGATACGTTTCGAGGGCCCTGACCTTGGAGTTGAGGAGGTCCACGACAATCACGGGTTCGATGAGGTGAGCCTTAAGAACCACGAAGAGGCGACGAAGGTGACATTGTAGAGAAAGAGAAAGAACGACGAAAATACATGTTCCTGGGCCTTCCGGCAGATATCCGAAGTTTCTCTTGACTATTTCTGGCTTGTTCTTTGGCATGATATCCATTGATTTTAACCCAGCAGTAACTTACCCCTCGCGCCACAGCATGATGACATGCGATGATATTCAGGTTCGCAACGTGGACCAGATACAAATCGGCCCCCATATAATGAACACGTGGTACTTCTCGCCCTTCCCGGCCGAGTACACCAAATTCAGGAAGTTGTTCTTCTGCGAATTCTGCCTGAAATTCTTTGGACACAAGAGCGAGCTGGCGCGCCATAGCAGACGGTGCAAATGGACGCATCCTCCCGGGAATGAGATATACAGAAGCAAGGATCAAGGCATTGAGGTTGCTATGTTTGAAGTCGATGGCAGCAAGGTGAGAAAGCATTAGGGTTAGGGTTAGCAGCCAAGAGCGACAGAATAATAGGATATGATATTATGTTGTTGATGATGATGATGATGATGGAGGAGGAGGAAACGAGGACGCGTAGTTGACGATTACCGTGACACCTGGGCAACGACTAGCGTCTTATTGATCGAACGTTGCGCTTATCTCTTACGCCTATTCTCTCTCTCTCTCTCTCTCTCTCTCTCTCTCTCTCTCTTTCTTCCGCTCGAGTTTTACTTCCTCTGCTCTGCCCCCCTCTTCATTGGAGAGATATTGTACTTGAAAGTTTTGTTCAAAGTGATGGTGTTTGCAGGAACTAGTCTACACACAAAATATTTGCTACATCGCAAAGCTCTTCTTAGACCACAAAACGTTGTGGTAATATTCAAATCCCACCCGCACCAACGGGACGTGCGTACATGCATGCACGCGTAGTACTTTGGCGGAGTTAGAGGATAATGGGCAATCGTTCGTTATCACGTGCGATTGTGGAATTGTGTGTGTGTGTGTGTGTGTGTGTGTGTGTGTGGTATATGAGGATTGTTTGTAATTTCATTGCTCTTTTCGCGCTGAACTCGCCTCATCATCGAAGTGTTCACGGCACAATCGCCTGTTTTTTGTATGTGATTATCGCATAATCGTCTGTGTTTTTGCTTTGCGTCACCATTGCTGTTGCTGTTGTATTCCAGGGAGGACACCACGCCTTTTCTCTTCTATGTGCTCACAGAGGTAGCTGTAAACGGCTAAGCGATATAGAAGACCTTAAAATCCAACCGCAGCTATATTTAGCAGTGCTGGCCGGCGGGTGCTTGGGATTTTGGCCTCTTTGCGCCACAATATCGATCGATTTATCTGACGATATAAATAAGGAACGTTAATGATAAGATCTTCCCTCCTGAGTGCATGCAATTTCAGGTCACGGTGAGAGGGTGTTCCGTCGTCGGTTACTTCTCCAAGGTATAAATATATTTATTATATATATTTATAATAATATTGGCTTACTCATGTCCATTGCATCTACCCTCTCATCAGGAGAAATCTACGGAGCTGCATTCGCATGGCAATAACGTCGCGTGCATCCTTACCTTGCCATGCCACCAGGTCATATCGTAAAAAAAAAAAAAAGACGGACAAGAAAATGCAGTAGTAGTGGCAGTAGTAGTAGCAGCAGTAGCAAGTAGCAGTGAGAAGGAGGAGGAGAAGGAGGAGGGCTTCATCAGCTATTACTGTGGGAGATATTCGTCTGCTGCACCAGCATAGCGTTATAATCAGATACACCCTCTTGGCCACAAAGCCACATCTACATTATTCAGTATTATATATCGTGCGTGTGTGTGTGTGTGTGTGTGTGTGTGTGCGTGTGTGTGTATGTGTATGTGAGTGTGTTTATTATGCGCTTCGGTGTGTGCTTTGTGTATGATCAGCGAAAGGGGTTCGGAAAGTTCTTGATATCGCTGTCGTATGAGTTATCGAAGATTGAGGGGAAAACAGGGGCCCCGGAGGAGCCGATCTCCGACCTCGGCCAACAGGTGATAATCCGCCACCACCAGCAGCAGCAGCAGCAGTAGTAATGATCGTAGTTGTTGCAGGGATACCTCCATCGTTTTTGCCATAACCCCCTACCAACACCCGCCCAGCCATATACATTAATATGTGTATATTTATTATAGTTGACGCCTTCTCTTCTTGCCTCATTTCCGCGCGCCCTTCGCTCTCCTGATAAATGCTGTGTTTTGGTCTCCTTTCAGGCCTACAACAGCTACTGGAAAGGTGTCGTTCTTGACATTCTGGCCGATCCAGACTGCAAGGCCGTTACGATCTCAGAGATCAGCAAACGGACGTCGATGACGCACAAACACATCGAGATGACTCTCAAGGCGCTTGATGTCATCCAATACGACTCCTCGGAAGGGTAGTGTGTCATTCATGCCTCGTATGTTCTGTGGGTTTACGCGCCACCTTCGTGAATTATGATGTGCCTGCGTGTATTTGTGTGTGTGTGTGTGTGTGTGTGTGTGTGTGTGTGTGATGCTTATATCTATTTTCACCTTCGGTAGGTACCATATCTCGGTGCCAAATTCATTGATACAGTCCCACTTAGAGAAGAAAAAACGTATTGCAGCCGACAAGAATCGAGTCTACGTCAGACCAGCAGGTGTCATATATATATATATATATATATATATATATATAATGTGGAACAAATTAATATCACTACCACCTCCGTTCCCTGTCTTCGCTTTAGACAGAAATTATTGTTGTGATTCTTTCTGGTAATGCATGTGATCAGCTTGAGGAAGAAATACCTGAGGAAGTTGCCGCCATCTTTTGATTTTACCTGTGTATTTACATCTATTAGATCCGAAGAAAGTTCGTTGGTTTCCTCATCATGCCAGACTATTGCACAAGAGAGATAGAAAGCCACTGTAGAATAGACTGGATGCGTACAAGATCGGGATCATTATTTCTAAGATACAATAGACAATGAGCCATTCTGCTAGCATTGGTAGAGAGCTTTTTCTTGTGATGTTGATGTACATGTGCATAAGTTGCTATGAAGATGCAAATGTACTTTGCGTGTGCTCACCGGCAGCATGCACGCAATCATGCTTCAATGGGAAATCGTCATGTTATCAGTTGCATGATCGGAGTGGCATGCTAGCATGTGCGGTTTGGTAGATGTGCAATGCTGCAACTACGTTACATTCGTTCATGGCGCTTGACAGATGTGACAATGAGCTGCTGCAATGTAGGTGTAGCATGCTTATGTAACTATTAGGCAAACGTATATTTCATGAAGTGGTATGTGAAATTTTAGCTGATGAAATGATCGGCGACGTTGGCCTTAGCAACCTGGTGCATCTTGTTATCTTAATCATTCGCCGATTCGCCGATCATTGCTGTAACGACTGTATCTATCAGCGGTATATCAGCAGCAGGCATGGGAATCTCTGCTTCTGCTCCCCCAGCTTTTCGTCGCATGCAATCAACGCCCACCTAGGACCATGTTCCCACACATGGTGACCAAAGCCAAAAAAATGGTTAAAGAAAGGCGGCGAGCTAGCGAGCTCAAAAGAAAAACTCTCATTTTTTTTGTATATGCTGCAGGCGTGTCTAGCGCTCTAGATTCATGTACCCATTGAAGCGTTTGGCCTTCCAGGGGTTTGAGTTCCCCCTCCCATTCATCCGCAGCAAATAGAGGCATGAGTAGATGGAAGGATTCGTAGGTGTGGGACGCGAACGTGATGGGTTGCATTCTTTCCACATTTACTTTGACACCTAGCTCCTGTGGAACGATGAAATATGGAAGAATATTAGAAGTACAATTATCTGCATTTGGGCTTTACGAGCAACCTCTTTGATTTCGCGAGCAAGGGCGAGTTCCGGCGTCTCTCCGGATTCTACCTTTCCTCCTGATCCAGAACATTGCAATCCAACGACGTTTCTTCTGACTCAGCGAAGACAGGGTTTGCCTCGTATCATTAAGAAATTAGTGTGGTTCTCTGCCGTTATCTGTCATTACCTGGAAATTCCCACAATCCAGCCATTGGTTTACCTGCTGGTCTCTGGAGATGTAGACACGTGGACATTATTATTCATCGTTGTTCGCTTCTTGACGCCATTCATAGACGGTAGCATCACCTGCACAAGGAGACATTTGGGGTTCTGAAGTTCCGAACGGTCGATCAGCGCCACAGCGACAACCAGAACGAGCTTGGTGAGCTGTGAAGCAGGAGGAGGGCTAGGAACCGTAGTAGGTTTCCCTGCATAGCACAGAGACTAAGTATGTTTCTCAATAGCCTAGTAGCTACACCAGCGCTCACATCCTAATCCAAATTACGGAGATTACCATCGCTGTTTGATTGCGTCACCCAAGAACGGCGTGTTCGAAGGGCTCGCAGTGAGCGCGCACAACGCCACCGGAGAGGCCGGGAGAGAATCATTCCACGCGTGCGGCGGCGGCGGCCATGCGAGCTGAACACAATTTGGACGTTATTTCCACGAAGTATTTCCGGATCAAATATGTCTCTCGTGTGGCTTTCCTTTTCAATGCGACGAGCAAGAGCGGGAACGTCGCACTTCAGTATTTATTATTTAGTAGTTTTACGGATGGAATTTGTATTTTACTTTAAAAATCGATTTTTAGGATGTTTTCCGGTTGAGGGAATGACAGGCCTCTTTCGTCATCGAGCATTCACATTCCATCCCCACACCCACTCGTGTCCGAACCTGCTTCAGTACAGCGCTCATGGCTGCTGATGCTGCAGTTTAGTATGTGCGTCCCTCTCTGAAGCCAAGCGTATCCTTACCTTGAAAGAGACGTGATGACGACCAAACAGCACCCTGCAGCACTTCTCCTCTTGCTCTGTCTACCTGCTCTTGGAACGGGAGAAGGAGAAGGAAGAAAAGCTTGCGATGTTGGAGCCTGCAAGCCTTGCCAGGCCTTTCCAACTCTGAATCGGGATTCCTCGGTAATTTGAGTGATATATGTATTCAAGCACATCTCTGAGTTTTTGTAGCTTGTTTGCGGACGTAATCAAACTTGACGTCATCACAAGTAACCACTGTCGCCATCGTCGCGCATTATCACTGGATCATTTCTTGTCTGCCTGTCAGAAACCGTGTGTAGGATACAGACAAGCGTTGAACTGTACCTTGATGCAAAGCGATGGGACTGCAATCGAGAAGTAAATTAATATTTGAAAATAGCCGTAAGAACGGGTTGAAATAATTCGATTTCCGCAAACATAGGATTACAGAGTACGTGCAATGTAACATCAAGTCAGCAGAACAGACAGAACTTGATGAAAGCGATAATTATTTCTGGTACTTTGAGGTAATAAGTCACGATGATGCCCCAAGATAGAACCTACTTGAACAAGGAGAGAATTGAGAACAGCTCACTGCATTTACTCTGACTGTTCACAATTTCATACAATTAGGTCGCAATGACTCTCCTACTTGCCACGAGCGCGTATGTATTTTTTTATGCTCACGTTTTCGATTGAACTGAAGCCAAGTTGTCGCAACACCTTACATAGTACTAAACACGCTGCCTTCAGGTATATTGTAAGAAGGCGAAAGAGAGTGAGTCAAAAAATTCGAGAAGCAAGGTTCTCGAAAATGGTCAACGACTAAAGCGATTCAATCAAAATCTCAACTAAGCGATTTTAGATATCATATCGTTTCATTATGATAACGCAGTACTGGAGTATATTAACGTAGCATGTAGGTCACTCCGGTACAAAGCTTACATATGTACGACTCTTTAACTTGTCGTAGAAATGAAATAGTAATTTTGACTTACATGCACATTAATTATTGCAAGACAGAATACTCAGCACGCCCATATGCGTACCATCGCATATATACGATTCTAAATATGATTTGTAAGGCGTGTGGTATAGTGCGGCCCGATCTCGTACATAGCTACTACCTAGTAACTTTAAAGGTTTACGAATTGCGATGTCTAGATGTCTATTTGGTACCAACTATCGAAGGGGATATTCTTAGAAATACTTAGCATGAATGATGCCAGCACCGTCTGTGCATATGTGCTAGCTGCTAGCTGCACGTCATACGAATGCATGCCGTTTCATGATTTTTATCACAAGAGTAGTAGGGGAGATGTAAGCATGCAAATAAATAAGAATGCAATCGATATGTTATTCTATTATATTATCGCACACTATCTTCAGTGCTGTAGCCGCCGCTTTACAATTGCTATTGAACTTTGCAGGTGCGTAGCGCGATTGCTTTTGACGCGCGCTCGCAAAAGCACGCGCAAACATGTCAGTTTGATGCAAAGCACTCAGGCTCTGGGCTGCTCGCGGCGGCCGCAATGCTTGCCTGATTGCCCGGTTCTTATTTAACCAGTGCGGAAACAACCCGCGTTACAAACTGGCGTATAATCCGGATTACAGTCGCAAACCGTGTCGAACAGTGCCATGTTAAGCTGTTTTTAAGTGGCCGAAATTGTGCTGTTAATTGAGCAAATGGGATCTAAGCAGGCAAAACCGCGGCTGTTGTGCGCTGTTACCTTTGAGATTCGCCCCTATTTCGAACAGCTTCATCTTCGGGTGCGGTCGAATTACCATGCTCTGGTGTGCGATGACCGTGTCCTCAAGCTGGTAGTGACCCAAGACCCATGAAGTGAAGCCGGGTTGGCTAGCCTGACCTGATTTTGCAAGAAAAAAGTCCTTGCTGAAACAGCTGTAAGCAAACGCGGCGAAGAATCTTCGGCACATCTTTGCTGTGATTCCGGGCAGCATCGGGCAAGCTTTTCTAAGGATGTTTCCCCAGTGTGTGCTAAACTTTCCATTGATTTCCACGTTTGAAAGGTGCCGGACGCTCCAGCGCTTTCTCACTAGCGTCAAGGCTCGCTCGATTAGCCAGTACGGGGCAAGAAAGGGCCTGTCCCTGCACTGGTGGTGCTCTGTTTTCATCGTGCCACGTTTCGCGAATCTACTCTGACACCCCCAAAACGAGCCATGCTCTTGCTGGTTGTTGAGCTTGGCCGAGAATCGTCCCACCTTGACAATTTCGATGGGCCGCAATCCTGTCGTTACCAGAAGAGCTGGACACAGCAGGTTGGGGTCCGAGCTTGTCAAGCACTGCAATGCCTGTCGCACCACAGCGTCCGCGTTCGACACCACGATGGTGTTCATGGCACCACGTCGCCTTCTGTCATTCGCATCTGATCTGATGTCGTGGTGCTCCTTCCTAGTCAGAGCGATGCTCTTCAGGTGCTCGCATGGAAGAGGGTCGTCCAGCTGTGCAAGCCTGGCCTTGAACCTGGATGACATGACGGAAAGGGATTTCACGTTCGTGTGATGCTGCCTGAAAATGCCGACAATCTTGGCTGGGGTGTGCTCTCTCCAGTTGGCTGCTGTCGCTAGTTTTGTCCCTTTCAAATCGAGGATGGGCATGACCTTCACATCAGCTTGATTCTCCTTGGTGGTGGAGATCTTCTTGTTTTCTGCTGCATCGCCTGTGTTGACAAGGAGGATGCCGCTCGAGGGTGGCAACTGAATGGCAGACTTCTGGCGCTCCTTCCGACCGGATGGGACACGAGACTTCAGGCGTGTTTTTTGGGAGGTGCTCCGTGGCACACGAGATTGGAGTTTTCGAGACATGCTTTGAGCTGTGCCCTGCATTTTCATTTTGTCGTCTTGCGCACAAAAACAAAGAGATGACCCCTTGCAGCGATGATGTGCGAAAAGATGTGGCAACTCGGCCATCTGGAGGGCAACCGCCTGAGTCCATTGCAGCGGCACTTGGCATCCCCGTGCGGACAATCCATCGCATTCGACGTGATTGCATTCGGCAAGGGTAGCGCTTCATCGCCCTCCCCCTCGAGCGAAAGTTCCGAAAAAAATTTCCCACGAACAGCTCTTGCTTCTCAGCGAAATCGTGAAGGAAAGCCCCAAAATGACATTGGCCGAGCTCAGGGCACAGGCGGTGGCCAGTCGCACATTCGAGTCCACCAACACTGCCCCCCATCAAGCCACGATGTGCCGACGTCTTCGGAAAGTCGTCTTCCGATGGCAGAAACCGCGATGCTCAGATCCAAGGGCAAAGCGTGGCCGGGTGCGCTTCGAGAGATGCTGCTTCCGAAAGGCTCAGCAGAATGGACTGGACCCGGACGGCAAAATCCTGTCAATGGACGAGAGCAACTTTTGCTACGAGCAGGCAACGAGGGCGTGGGGCACCATGCACAAGCCTGCTGTTCTGGAGAAGCCCAAAGGGAAAGCAATGCGTGGGACCCTTTTCGCCACGATTGGGTTTTCGACCGCAGGTGGAGAGTCGAAGGCGTTCATCCACTGGCTCCTTGTGCCCCCCCGCAAATCCTGCGCCCCTCTTCCAG
Organism: Bigelowiella natans CCMP2755; assembly: GCA_000320545.1. Classification (NCBI taxonomy): domain Eukaryota; phylum Cercozoa; class Chlorarachniophyceae; genus Bigelowiella; species Bigelowiella natans. The sequence goes on from ADNK01001665.1 coordinate 17,448, forward strand.
ACCGCATCCAGGACCACGAGACAACCGATCCTGCTTCAGAGAGGGCAGCCCCAAAGCAGAAGTGCACGGCGGCCTTTGTCAATGGGATCACTTCCGAGGGACTGAAACGAGGGCTGAAAGAGCTCAGAATCCGGTCTCCAGCCACATCCACCGCCTCAATGCGAGAAGTTCTTCTCCGCGTGGGCCGAAATGGCTCGAAGACGAACGAGCTTCGCATGAGAAAGCGCGGGCGACCAAATGCTGGAGGTGTGGTCGTCCCGCCCACAGGAGACGCCTGTGTGGTCTCTGAGCACCTGCACGAAGGCCTTGGTGCGTGCCTTGATGGGCAAGACCTGCACGCTGGAGACCAGATGGAGTGCAAATGCTCGGCAGATCTCGGGATCAAGGGCTGTCCTGACGGTGGCAAGCGTGAATTCAGACCAGCTGTTCGGGATGTGACCCTCATGTGGGACAACGCTCCGTCTCACCTGCCAACGACGTCAAACACCAGTGTTTCACCTTTTGCAAAGTGGTGCCAAGACAAGCTTGGTCTTCGTGGTCTGATGATGCAAACACCGCCTTGCTCACCCTGGTTCAACCCAGTCAAGCTCTTCTTCGCATGCGTCAAGCAATGCTGCCGGAAATTCGCTCCCCCCGATGCTCCGGCACTTCTCCAGCGCATCAGGGAAGCCACTGCGAAGGTCTCTGGGGTCATGATCCAAAACTGGTTCAAGAAGTGTGGCTTCAAAGTGGGCGCAGAAAAGGAGCCCGATGTGGACCCGAACGAGGGCGTTGAAGACAGGTGCAGCCTTCCTAGGCGAGCACGCTTTCAGCGGAGGGAGCACGTCGCTTGCGCCGACTCATCGGGAAAGATCCGCCGTGAGAAGAAAAGTGGCCACACGAGGTGGACCCGCTGCGACGACGATGGCAAAATCACTGGGACGCTGCAAAACGCTGTCTGTTGCAAAGAGGTCTGGCGTGCGCAGACGATCTGGCCGGCGAATCCAGAGCTGCCCGGAGCCAGACAATGGCAAAGCCCCTCGATGGGTTGGCTTGTCACCCGAGCCGAGTGCTGTCGTGCACGCCGACTGCTCACAACCACACGGTGAAGGTGGCATGTCCCAGGTGGAGCGTGTTGCAGATGAAAGAACGACACGACCTGGTGCAGAGCACCTTTTGAAGTGGCGGGACTGCGATGACGCGCAATCAGTGCCTGAGGGGCGAATCCATGGTCTGGAGGCATTGCTAGACGGGTTTGACCATGGCCGCGTTGATGAGGAGGCCAAAATCCAAAAAAACAAAAAAGCGTCAGCTTCGTCTAGCTCTAGCTCCTCTTGCATCCCGAGCAGAGCAGTCGAGGTTGGTGATGTGGTTGCGATGAAGTCTCCCTCAAGTGCACCGGAACCCTTCCACGTCGCAAAGGTGTTGAGCGCAAGGGGCGGCTTCATGAGCCTTCATTGGTGGAGCTCAAAAAAGATCGACGGCACCCACTCGCCCGATTTTCGAATCCCTCAGGGTGGTCCTGGGAAGGGTCACGGAGGGCCCTGCACCCAATCAAACGTCAGTGCGGACACTGTCATCGACCGAATCGCAAAGCTTCAGGGCAAATCTCGAGGCAAAATCCCCTCGTCGCAACTGAAAGAAATCCTCAAGCTGGTGCGTGCGCAGAGGACACAAAAGAGGCGCAGGCAAGCCACATCCTGGGACAAGGCCTCAAAAGTGAGCGCTCCCCCCATTGGCACACCCTGTGTCCCACCCTGACCAGAGCGCTTCTCAATGAGCTCTCTGCAAGCCTGCAAAACAAAATGAAAAAAAAACGGCTGTCGTTCCTCTGAGTGAGTTTCTTGAGTGGCTTGAGTGGCCCACTTTTCTGCCTGGCTTCCAATGCGCGCTGCTGCGAGATTTCTTGTCTTTTTTTTTTTCAAATGAATTCAAAATGTGCAAAAACTCAACCACTCCGCCACTCAGAAGTGTGCTTTGGGCTGCTGGAGGCGCAAAAAATGCCGTCACGTGACAAAAAAATGACGTCGCTTCTCTGAGCTTGGTGGCTTGAGTGGCTTGAGTGGCTTGAGTGGCCCACTTTTCTACCTGGCTTCCAATGCGCGCTGCTGCGAGATTTTTCATCTTTTTTTTTTTCTGACAAATTCAAAATGTGTGAAAACTCAACCACTCCGCCACTCAGAAATGTGCTTTGGGGCGCTGGAGGCGCAAAAATGCCGTCACGTGATGAAAAATGACGTCGCTTCTCTGAAGGAGAGCGCCCTTTTCATTGCCGACCCAGTCCAGAAGCTCACTTTCGCTTCTGCTTGCCGCTTTCTTTTGGTTCCCACCTCGTTCCCTTCGTCTTCCAACTCCATGGCCGGACAGCAATGCGGGTCTTGCAGCAGCATCCCCTTGATGACCATGACTTTTCTCCGGTTCTTCCTGTCGCAGTGATCCCCACACTTCGCCTTTGTGCAGTGCTTGCTGCACGTCTTGCAGATGTTTTGAGAGACGTGGGTGTGCCCGGCTTTCTTGATCTCGTCCATGTCCGAATTGCTGACATTCATCCCTTGTCCAACATTGCACTTCTTGGCCATGAAGCTGGTGAACGCGCTGTTGAAGTCCTCCAATGTCGTGACCGCGCCTTCTTTGTGCACCACCTGGTTGCTTTCTAGAAACTCTTGCATCTTGTTGACTTTCTTCGAAAAGTTCAGTCTGGACTGGTGGAAGGATTTGGGGACCATGTCCCAGATTTCCCGGCCGTTGCTGGCCTTTGGCTGGGTTTTGTGCGCCTTGATGCACCGGATCATCACGCGGGCATGCTGGTCGCTGTTCACGATGCGATCCATGATGTTGGTGTCCCTTGACATCGTGTTCGTGTCGAAATGGAAGATCACAAGTCTCCTCGCGAGGGCACCTGACGTGTCCTTGTGGTTTGGGAAACAGTTGCCGATGCACATCGACGTCGGTGGCCAGTTTGCGCAGCGCGCCAGCTTGTTCTTCTGGGCGATGTGCACCTCCTCTCCTGATGCAACACTTTGGAAGTCGGCCTGCGGCATGTGTTTGTGGAACTTCTTGTGGTCTAGATCCATCACCATGTTGCACCTCTTTTCCTGGAGTGTCTCGAGGCCAAAGACTTGCTCCTTGCCAAAGGTGCCGACGGTGCCTTTGGGGAACATGGCTTTGATCATCTCCCCCACCGTGCTTTTTCCCGTGTTCGCCACGCCTTTGATGTGCGGAACGCATTGCCACCTGTCGTGCCGTGCGGTGAAGAACAGCCGGCCAACGAATGTCTCGAACCATCTGATCACATCGTTGAGCTTCTCCTGGACCCCCTCGTGTCTGGCCCCCCACTGCCAACTTGGGCTTGCGCTGTGGCTGCGTTCGGACGAGGGCATCCCAGTCGTCCGTGTGGTGGGCACGAGGCGTCTGTGAGCCACCCTCGTCCCAGTGCCCTGCAAACGTCTTCGGGAACTTTCTCTCGTGGTGGTGGCATGTCATGGGCGGCTTCTTGCACTCCGACCAGGGGATGAAGACTGTCGTCTCCATGTCAAAGCACCGCCCGTCCGTGAACGAGATGGTTCTCGTGCTCATTTCCGATTCCAGGACAAAGTCGAAGCGTGGATGGGACGTGTTCTTCATCCAGTCATTCAGAGACTTGACGGGGATGTTTCCGTTTTGAACAAAACCATGCTTCAGCGCAATCTTGCAGTGATCCTCGTGCGAGCGGAGAACCGTGTGCACCCCGGGGATGGACTTGTGCGGGGCCATGACGTTGCCGTCCTGTCGCCTGAGTCCAAGTTTGTGGGCCTCGCTCCACAGAATGCACGTCGCCCGCGTCAGCGGCTCATCGATTTCATGCTTCGCCTGTGGACCCCAGCAGAATTCCCAGTCGGCAGCAGTCGGAGTCATGGGTTTCTCGATGAGCTTGAGGTCGAGACGCGTCTTGCGCTTGATGAAAACTTCCGCGCCGCGAAGAAATTCGCTCGGCAGGGGGGTCAAGGGGGTCGTCCCCTCGAGCATGACGCCGTCATGACATGGAGCCCCAACACGCCGCCCTTTCCTCGTCGCACATTCCGTGAGAGCACTCATCGCCTGGACCTCATGGCTCTGCCAGACCCTCGAAATGAAGCAGCCTTTTTTGTTGGTTTTCTTGTTGTCGGCCTCCACCGCCTTCCAGATGCTTTTGTGTCGCTTCATTTTCCGCAAGGTCTTGAAGATCTGCCCCATCTCGGTCTCGAGTCGGGCCAGAATGGGGACTGAAGTCGTGCAACGCTTCCCCTCGTCGCGGTCACAGAAGTCGAAATCTTTCTCGACGAACTTTCCCTCGCCACGCTTCGATTCCAGGTGGGAGCCTCCATGCATCACGATGAGAAACATCCGCTTGCGCTGCCCGCGAGATTTTGGGTGACGGTGCGTTCAGCTTTCCCACCTCGTTGAGACAATTTTCCCGGTGGCTTGCGTGAAGTGCCAGTGCTGACACGCTCTCTTTCCACTCGGGTCTCCTCCGCAAAATCTCCCGCAAGATGGTGGGTGCGCAGTTGACGATGTCCACGTCGTTGCAAAGAGAGCCACAGATGAGCCGCCTGATCTGCGAGGGGAGGCTCTGCATGCGTCCTCCGTGCACCCTGCCCTCAGGAAAACCTTCCGAGACCTTGTGCTTGGCCACCAGCCTTGTGGCGCATTTCTTCTTCTTCAATTGTTGCTTCAAGTCGAGAACTGAGGAGTCGTGGGCGGGTTGCATCATGACCCCAGAAAGGATCCGACGGCAATTTGATGTCGGTGATGTTCACGCGGTTGCCCGTGGCTTTGCACATGAACTGAGTCGAAAACTTCACTGTGGTCGTCGTGCCGTTGTCGCAATCCCTTGCGGGAAGGTGCTGGCTGGCGCGCAACGCCGCCGATTCGACTTGCACGATCACCTGCTGCATGTCGACGTCTGCACAGGCGCTGGAGTTGCCCGCCAGAAGCTCCCGGATGCGTGCTCTCTCCTCAGTGCAACCAGGCGTCGCAGGGTTGGAAAACGTGGTTTGCGGGACATGTGACATCACGACATCAAGGCCGCCCGTAGCGTTTGGGTCAAACTCAAAGACAATTTCGACATCGCACCCGTTCGAGCCCACGATTTTCCGGGCGTGGGGGAGCCCCTCGTTGCGGCTGTCGTTCAGTGCGGCCAGCCGCTCGGCCTCATTGGCGAACATGAATGAGCGGCATGTCATGTCGGTGAGTGGCGAGCGCGTCAGCATCACCCCGGAGGTGCACCGGGTTCCTACTCTCTCATCGACACAAGACGACCCATTGGACCCGAAGACCATTTGATGTGAGGCGTTGTGGAAAATTCGGTTGCATGGCGGGTGCATTGCAACGTTTGGGGTTGAGCCTTCGGTGGTGTGCTTGCCGTTCACCATGCCAATTTTGAAGCTAACACCCCCCCAGCTGTCCTGCCCACGTAGCCTTTCCTCCGGACATTCGCATCTGTTGAGCGGTTCGTCGAGAAGCGGGCATTGGCCTTCAGTGGTCTCGCCCGAGGATGCGTTGACGGGTGCACCAAACGAGTTGGAGAAGACCTTGCAAGGCAACTTCGACTCCTGAAAGACACATCCGATGTCCTGACCCAGCTTCACCACTGGGTCGAGCAGTGTGTCGTTGAACAGAGCACCCTTGGACAGACACAACAGCAGGGTGTCGGAACCAGATCCTTGCCTGTGCTCGAAGGCTCGACTCCCTGGTGCGATTCCGACCCACCATTCGCACATGTCAGGACACTTCGACGAGCCCGACGGGCTCGCGGCGTTCCTGCATTCGAACCGCGAGTGTCCACCAAAAGGATCGGGAATGCAGTCCCCCACGGCGAATGCACGTGTCACGGCACCCCTGCAGTCATCACTGGATGTGCACAGCCAAGTGCGGTTGAGGTCGCAGTCGGCCATCGCTGAGCCTGTCGAAGCACAGTCCCAGCATGTGCCGCTGGTCGCACCGCAACTTTCACCCGTTTTTCGACGACACGTTGAGTCAGAGCATTGAATCACACAAAAGTCTTGCGTCTGTTGCGCCCGAACCGGCTGCTGAGCCAGAGCCAGAGCCAGGAGAACAGCAAGCACTTGCTGGGTAGCCATCAGTCTGATGGAAGCTTCGCCGAAATTCCGCAAGAAAAAAAAATGTTTCAAAGCGGCTCAGAACGAAGAATGGCAGCCGGTTTGCCCTCGCAAGTCCTCTTCGATGCTCGTTTGGGTGGAGCTGCAACTGAACTTTGTGTTGTTGCGATTCTCCGGCTAAGACATCGGGATGTTTCACTTCCCCGTTTGCGACAGGCCATTTTGTCCCAAAACATTTGCAGATGATGCCATGTCAAAATTTGCATTGAAATGATCATTACGTGCTCCTGAAAAAGCACCGAGAAGATGATTGTACGACGAGAAAAACGAAGAATTTGTCGGCTCGAACAAAAGTGGCGGGGACTTTTTGGCCAAATTCAGCATCCGTCTTTTCGAAAATCCAGACAGTGGTGTTGAGAAAATCCAGACAGTGTGAGAAAATCCAGACAAAAATGGCGGGAGCTTCAGAAAAGCGCTCAATGGCTCCCCCACGTCTGCCCAACCTGGGTGTCCGTTGGCCCAATTTGGACAGAATCATCCCCTCCAACGCCCAAGACAAGCCTTTTCTTCGCTGTGGAAAACGCAAACGGTTCAGAGCGCTGTGCTTTTTTCGACAATGCAAAACACTGCACTTTTCGCTTTGAAAAAGGCCTGACAAACTCCTTTCCCGCTTTGCAGACACTCCGAACACTTGGAAATCTCGAACTAGGCATGGTACAAACCGAAATGAGGAGTTGGTTCACCCTGTGCGGTCAGAGAACCGGCCAAAACGAACTGCCAGCCCATGGCACGTGAAAGCTTTGCACGACTACTGCAGCTCCAACATCACATGTACAGAGGCTGCAGTGAAGCAGGGGAAATCCCCCCAGGCGTTTAATCATTGGTTGAAAAAAAAGGAAACAACCCCAGAGCGCAGGGACGGTCTCAGGAATGTTGCTAAAAACATCGATCTGGATGACGTGTCGATTGAGATCGATTTGGATGAGGTCTCAACTGAGACTGGAGATGAGGTTACTGGAACCAGCGACAACTTGCCCATCACCGCCAGTTCTACACGTGGAACAGGAATGGTTGTTGAGGAAGCTGGGGGGGGTAACGTGAACTCTACCGATGCTGAAAATCGTAGAGGTACAACGGCAACGACAGGCTCTGCCGACCCCACTGAGATGGAAATCGAGGTAGTTCTCGACGATTCTGACACTGAGGAATCAGAAATTGAGGTTGAGGTGAGTCTAGGCCAAGCTAGCAGCTCTGAGAGCGGTGTCAAAGAGCCCGACGTCCAGGAAGTGGACAGTCTACAGGAAGGCGATCGGGCAGTGCACAGGAACATCGAGCATGTTGACGTTCTAAAAAAACACCGCAACGGAAAGGGGGGTTTTCACTACATCTGCCGACGAGCAGATGGCCACCAAGGTGCAAACTTTGGGCAAGCACCTTGCCAAAATCGAAGCGCCGTCTGAGCTGGTATCGTTTGAACACCATGGCGAAAAAACGGATGACGTCGAAAAAATCAGAAAATGTGTTGCAGATCATTATCCCGGCCGTTACGCCGCCTTTGTCAGAGAGCAGAGAATGTTTGACCTTGAGCTGCGGCCGAAGGCCAAAATGAAACCTGGAAAAGTGTACCGCAGGGGCGACGTGACGCCGGCATGCTTCGCGAAGGCGCATGCCTTGGGCTGTGCTCTGGTCAGGGTCTACCACCCAAACGACAAAAAGCTTAAGGACAGAGGCGGCTTGCCGAGCGCGACGGGCAAACAGAACCGCAGGCGGCACGGGCAGGAAAAGAGCTGGGCGCAGGGCGCCGTCGCGGCGAGCGAGAGGAAGGCCGAGAGCGTAGTAGAGAGCGCGCTGCAGCAGGCGCAATAGCTGGCTTGCTTTCAGCTTTACATTACTGTAATTGGATGAGCTAGTGAGTATCGGGAAAATGCAATCATTTCATTACATCCATCTCACTCACCTGCATCACTCGCACACATTTGATCTAGTTGTTGCCCGACATAGCATGGATGCTTTTACATGCATGTAGTACATAATAGCAGAAATCAACAAATGCAATATAAGCACTGTAGCTGCTTTGCATAGCTACTGGACTATTAAAAAAAAAAAATAATGTCATTACATCCGTCTCATATTTGTTGCCCGCCGTGTTATTATGTATTGCTAGCATGCAATTCTAAACACATGTTCACCAAGCTATGAATAAAGGCTGCAAATGTTCTCGATGCTAGCTATAACAAACATACAAGCATTACCATTATTGCATCAGCAAAATTGCAAATAATTTTGCAAGACTGCTCATTCTGTGGTGGTATTTTTTTTTTTGTGTTTACCACCACATATTAACAGCTGCACTAAATGCGCTTATTTGCATTGTGCGACCCTACTGCCACTTGAGAGAAGTAGAGGTTATTGAGAGGAGGACTGCCGCAAGATGCTTAAAGTTTAATCATTTGGAACCGCTCATACGCGGCCAATTTTACCGAAACCTTTTCTTTCTTCTTCGATGACTTTTCCCCATTTTCCTTGGACTCATCAGCAGCATCTTCATCCTTGTTCGAGCTCAGATTTTTATCCTCTTCCAGCTCATATGCGCCCCAAGCACACTCCGCAGTATCATACGCAACAGTCCCATTACCTATCAATGTGATCATTGAATCAAATCAAAACAAATCTGAATTATCACGGCATCCCACATGAAATAGTAGCAAGCATATTGGCACATCCAGGCTGTGAGACGATAAAGACGAATACCCACCTACAAATTCTCTTACAGCAGCGTCAACACCGTCCCCGTGGGTAACTAGGAGCACTCGATCATTGCACCGTACGCAATGCCGACGAAACAAAGCTCTCATCGCAGACATCATGCGAACCTGCGCCGGAAATCACGAAGTATTGGCATTTATTGCAAATCGAAATCAGCCAACTGTATGGCTTCATTCTATGAAGATATCAGCAATTCTTTTGCGTTGCAAACTATGTAGATTCAAACTAATCACTACTGCGTCTCAACGTGAGGGGGTCAGCATTACCTTCCCGTTTCTGTCGTTTTCTGAGGGCTCAGGGTCAACACCGAGAGCTTTCTCTCCCTCATTTTTTGGCTTCTCCTCTGAACCAACATGGCAGCGCCAAACGTTTTTTACAGACAAGATTCTCCGGAGTTGTATTGTTTTATATCGGTGCCATGGGGGTGATCGGCAGTCATCATGGTTGATTTTTATCAGATGCTTAGTTTGCTAACACGCTGTCTTCTTGTCGAGGATTTGTTATAACCTGGCTCGATTTTGGTGATGAAGCCGTCGGAAAACTCTTTCAAAATCGATTCCATTGAGTCTTTGCTCAAATATTCAACCTAAGATTCGATGAAGGGCAGCATGTCATATCATGATTTTCCATAACACGCATCATCTGCACGTCGCTACCGGTTTATGAACATCACCTTGCCGTCCGCTTTGTCCGGTCCCCAAACCGCTTTCTGTATTTTTCGCACGCATCTGCGCACCTGACCATCCCAAATTGGAGCACGGTGGATAAAACACACACACAATGTTCTCGAGAACAGCGGAAGATCTAGTCTACTGGAATTCGTCATTAACACGAACGTTGTGGATGCACCTCTCCAATGGATTTGTTAACTCTCAGCCTCGATACACCTAAATCGTGTTGAATTAAATTTTATGTTTTGTGCTCTGCAGCGCCATCTTTGTGGAAAATAAGATGTATGTTTTTTTATCCCGCCTCTCTCGTATTCAACTCCTTCAAGTAATGAAGTTGTTATTACCTAGATGTTTCGCAATAAGAGCTGCTGTCTGGAGGCATCGCGTGTAAGGGGAACACACTATTAAGTCAAACCCTCCATATCCTTTCTTCTTCATCACGTCAGCCTAAGAGAAGAGCAGTAAGCTTCACGATACTCACCCTTTCCCATACGTCAGATGAATACCAAATGCCATTTTACACTGTCATTGAAACCTGGTCAATGGGAAGCTTCTTATCACAGATTGGGGAGTCATATGGGCGCTCATTCTAAGCATACGGGAATAGATATGTGAAGGATATGTGTCACAAAGTGCGTAAATATAGAAAATGGAAGAGAGGGGGAGGACAGGGGGGAGATGATAAAGAGAGGGAGACAAGTGGGTTCGGGGGAAGGGAAGCGAAAGGGCGAGATCCTTCTATATGGTTCACTACCCGTCCGGGCCATGTGGCTTTCTTGTCATTGTCCTGTAAAATGTTACATGGATAGAGTCAGCACAGGGAGAGATGTATACATTGTTTCAAGTGGAGACCACGCTTGTCCATGAGATTCATCGGTGTTATTATTACCAGTCTCACTGAGTGTCGAATCACCACCATGTATCCTTTCTTTCGGATGTCTACTCAACACATATGAGTGATCGGAATTCGAAGCCCAATAATAAAATCGATGGATTTCCCAACAGGCAAGATCGAATCGAGTTAAGTGACGAGACCTGCTTTCCCAGCAGGGGACGCGGTAGCCATCGTGGCTTCCCCGGGATAGTCTCCCGAGATTCCTCCCTGGACTTGAGCTTCTTGTTGAAGTAGAAATGCAATTGAATTATCACCTGCGACAACAATTATTTCAAACCGCTTAGCATTCGACAACTCGCTGCAGGTCAGTTCCACGTGGATGGCTCGGAAAGAGAGGAGAGCGCGAGAGAGCGAGGGGTGGGGGAATGCGCAGTTCTTCAACCTATTGGGAATCACTTGTGTGCTTGTGTTTTTTTTTGTTCTAAGTGATGTTGCGCCTTTGCCGGAGGGCTGTGAAACGGATCGCAGCGCCCTTCCAAGCTCCAGTCACTGTCGCGTCAGTGAGATCGTTCTCTGAAGCCAGCAATGGTGGTTCTGGAAGTTCAAACAAGACGACTCATTTTGGATTTCAAACCGTGTCAGAGGTGCCCAGGAAATCATTATTATATGCAATATTATCATAATTCCCGCACAGCAAATTGTTGTTCCCAACATCTAATCGGAGCTCATCGCCACCATCACTAACAGCAGTACCATTGTCAATCTTGTAGGGTTTGAAGAAGGGCATGGTAGGAGAAGTATTCACCGGTGTTGCCAGTAACTATGACGTGATGAACGACGTGATGAGTCTCGGCGTACATCGGTAATCATGAGCTATTTGCTGCTATCAGAGAGGAGAAATAAATCAATGGTGCGCGTGTGTGTGCGTGTGTGTCTGCGTATGTGTTTAACCCGTGGGCTTTCGTTTCGCATCATGTGAAACCTTGTTGTTGATATGTGCTGCCAGACTCTGGAAAGACCATTTCATTGCTTCCGTGCAGCCTGTAAGCGGCAACAAAATCCTTGATGTTGCTGGAGGTATTTACTCAATATAGTAGTCCTTATCACCAACATAGTATCAGCCTTGACCCGTGTTACTATGAATAGGAACGGGAGATATTGCCTTCCGAGCAATCGATTACGTTCGAAAGAATGAAAAGGTGATAGGCTAGTGAAGTATGCCTGCTGTGATTGGTTTCGTTGAAGAGCGAAGCGCACGATGAGACTGTAGAGGCGATGATCCATTGTCATAACAGGGAGAAGATCTTGAAATGGAGGTTGTCACGGTTTGCGACATTAATCCATCGATGCTTGAAGAGGGCAAGAAGGTACCTTGAGAAAAGTAGCAAAGGAGATTACAAGCAAATGCTGGATATCCTACCTGCTTTGTTTACCCCGAATAAATGATTTCTATCATTCTCAACTTTTCCAAGTTTCCCCCTTCCCCACTTTTTTGAGATAGCATTGAATTTCAAACCCCCCCCCCCCCCCCCTCTCCCCCCCTATATTTTAGAAAGTTAGTGATGGGGGCTACTTCACGTCCACAGGGATGGATCAGGTATGGTTGTAGTGGCAATGACGGACAGACAGTTTAAGCTCCTCACGTCGTCTTTTTTCGAAATATTTCATTATCGTCACAATAATCTAGCAGCACATTATGCATCTAATTAATGGATCACTAGGTTCGCTTTATAGAGGGCGATGCTGAAAATCTTCCCTTTGAAGATGCTTCATTTGATATCTACACGATCGCTTTTGGTCTGAGGTAGAGTTAAATATAAATATTATTTATATTTACATATAAATGTAATTTTTAGTTATATAATCTATATTATGTATTCTTTATACTTCATGTGTGTTTGTGTGTGTATATGTGCGTGCGTGTTATGTATGGTGATTTCGCGAGGCAAGTAGGGCGAGGGAAGGCGACAGAGAGTATATTGATACAACGAAAGCGAGTTGATGGATGCAATTATTCTCTCAGAAATGTCACTGAAATTCCCAAAGCTCTCTCTGAAGCGCAAAGGTGGTGATAAGAACGAATATGTATCGTATCAATGATATTTTATAGAGAGTTTTATAGAAGGAAGCATGTGTCGAATAAGAAAGCAGCGACGCCGGTGGTGTTGGTTCTCATGTTGCTTAATAACGTGTTGGTGTATTTGGGGTCAGGGTATTGAAGCCAGGCGGACGGTTCTTCTGTTTGGAATTTAGCAGAGTGGAGAACCCACTTCTCGGTAGCTTGATTGCGTGGATATGGTGACCTTGGTTATGTGAGACGTGTGGCCAGAAGTAAATAATGAAGACAGAGAGTTTCTCGCATGTGTGTTGAAGAATTCGAGGTGTTTTATCTTGAAGGTAGGCCTGATAATAAGCGCCATAGCTTCTAGTCAGCGCGAAGAGAGAGCCGAAAAGAGCTGATCTGACCTTGTCGGGTGATGTGTGTGTGTGTGTGTGTGTGTGTGTGTGTTGCAGGCCCTTTGTATGATCTATACTCGTTCAACGTAATTCCTCCAATGGGAGAGCTCGTCGCCCAGAACCGAGATGCGTACCAGTATGCCAATAACTACACCCATTACAACGATTACATCTCTGATAAAATAGAAAGAGGGAGAGGTTGTTGCATTATCTGAATGGAGAGACTCACACGCCCTCGTAGATAATTGTGAACGTATAAGAATCGATTTGTGGACGATGATCATCGGCATTCATATTAGGTACCTTGTCGAATCAATCCGTAAGCATCCTCCTCAGCAGGAACTAAAGCGCCTTATGATCCAGGTACTCATTACAAATGTAGTAATTGTCCATTTTGAATGTTCTTAACATGATTCAGCCACTTCATTTTGTAACAAATTCACCGATAACTTTTGCCCAGCGTGTATTAGTGATTTGTTTATGTTTCTAGTTTTGTCGGTGTGTTTGGCAGACCGATCCGATTTGTGTTCCATTCTGAAGCGTGTATGTGTTGTCTACTTGGTGTCCATATTTTTAGAGCGGTTTTACAAGCGTCCAGTATGAAAATCTCAGCATGGGAATTGTCGCAATACATTCTGGATTCAAATCTGTCGATTAAGTGAACGAAAGAGTTGTGTGCCATTGAAAGATAATGCGCTATTCTTTAACCTTATCGCAAAATTCCCATACGCTCAGTCGTTTCGTCTTGCTTCTTTCATGAAGCTATGAGTCTGTGCGTTGTGAATTCTAGAATTAGGTTTCACATCATAATGCTGATCGTATTCAGTGACTCCTGCAGCATAAGATTAAGCTGTATTGTATATTCTTGTATGATATCACGAAGATCATCCTGAATGACATTCACGAATTACCATTTACATAATATTAATGCTGTTTGGATATATCCCCATCCAGTAGTGTGTTCCTCTGGGTTTCACAGTCATGAAAAAATCAGATTTAGCATACGCATAGCTATTGGTAATTTTGTTCGAACGAATGTACCGGAGAATTAGTTCGTCTGCGTGGACATGCTGTAGCATGCATTGCACACATGCAATAATTAGCAGTATCGATAACACCCGCCCGCATATAATCCTCCCCCGATCCGCTTCACACGTGCGAGCCAGCAGCATGTAACAGAGACTTATCTCTGGATTGTGGATCGAACGTACCACGCTAATATGAAATGTTTGTAAGTCTGGCGAGTGAGACTGTGTGTGTGTGTGTGTGTGTGCGCGCGCGCGCGCGCGCATTGCAGGGAGCATATCCTCAAAAGCATATTTTAGATCACACGTGAACAATATGCTATGTGCATATGATGAAGATGATAGTATGCAACGATAAAGACATTGTCAGGCAAGGCAATTATTAGGCTATCCCACACTTGACGGACCTACGATTACTACAATGCATGCAGCGCACTTACAATGTTATAAACACAAATTTGATACTTTCTAAATATTCCTCTATGATGTACGAAATTTATTGATCAAAGCATGGCGAAATGTACGATTTCTCATATTATTTCTTTACTCTTTCTGCATATCCATATTTCGCGGAAAATTGAACGTCTGCTTGAAGTGGCTACCTTCTTAGTGTCCTGTTTTTCTATAATCTAATTCTAAACTTCAAGAGCTACTGACCATTTTCAAACTCTGGTCCTTTGATAAGGGAATCGGCTTTTGCAATTGCTTTTGGAAAGAAGACTCGATGAAGCACACGAGCACATCCGACTCATCATCTCCAATTTTCTTGCTGCTCTTTTGACATGTAATCTTTTGTTAGAGATTTCAGTACCTGAAATCATGGTTTATGATAACATTACATTTCGGTGTATATCCTAGACAACACACTGCACAGAAAATGCAGCCAATGTGCGAATATGCTAGATTGCCAACCTCAGGGCCAGCAGCAACATGAATTCGAAGCTGGTTTCTTTTCTTCCGCTCCAATGATCTCCGGACATCTCTTACAGTTGTGAATTAAAAAAGGGCAAGTTCTATGATGCTAACAATGAATAGAGTACGATTCGTAAGCTGGTGGCACGTAGTACCTGTAAAAAGAATCCTCAGAGTCGTGGTCGCTGATCTCAGCTCCGTGGCCTGCTGTAGTGAAGCTGATCAAGTTGATGCTACAAATAGCTGGAAAAGTCAAGATGACGACCTTTCAATTGACCACCCAAAAGTAAATCTTCAATGGGTACAGTCTTGGTCGAGTTTCCTCTCGGCTTTGCACGTCCCTCTTGCCTTGAATCCTTCTGTTTGTTTAAGATCAAGATGATGATGTGATGTGGAGCTTTAACTACTTATCAGAGTGTATCAACCTTAAATGGCTTCCGCTTGACTTTTATCCTTCTCTTGACTCCAGCGGCTGAATACTTGGCCTGTCGCCTAATGGTATGATACCAATATTAAACTCGGTACCGTGTATGATGTATGACAGTGTTACCTGTTGCTGGTAGGATTCTTCTTTCCTCGCCTGGATTTCATTTCAATAGCTTCCTAATCAATTCGATGATTTCATCAGGAATCGTTCTGGCTGATGTATTGATCGATTGATCAACTAGTTTCACCACCTCGGAATCGTTAAATCCGAATTGAGAAGTGAGTAGAATTTGAAGGACAATCAAAGCAGAGACTAGAGTCGCACCGGAGCGATAACGTAGAGATCTACCCCAGCATCTCCACATGAATGGATTGTAACCTGCTTATAGTCCTGGACTGCTCGGAGACTGTGGCGGTCTTCCGCGCCCACAAGAGTAGTAGGAGGAGAGTCACGCAGGGGGGGAGGAGTGACGAAAGGCGGAATCGTTCGGAACCCGAGGACAAGCGAACTGGAACGAACTGCGACAAGATAGTCGAATAGCGGCTAATAGCGGGTAATGACGGTAATTGACGGGTGATGATGGATAATCACGGGTAGTGACCGGCGGTACCAGCAGTAAATTCACAGTAAGTTTACAGCTTGAACCTTCACTCCATCCCTTCTTAAAGGAGAGGAGGAGAAGGAGGAGGAAGAAGAGGAAGAGAAAAAGACGCTGCGGAAGGCGAACGAGCGTTCACGTAATCGAACCAACGCAAATTGCTTCCGGGAGGAGAGGAACGGTTTATACGGCCTTGGACATTTAACCGCGACGTGACTGAGTTATGGGACAAGCAATCTGCTCTTCCGTGGTGAGTTATGCGCTTGATAGAAGTGACGAGAAATTTCCCCAAGGAAGTGCATGTTATCAGTGTTCTGTCTATCACTATTGAACGAGTTCTGTTCCTTCATTATTAAATTCTTGTGTACAATTAGCTCAATGGAATTGAGCTGTCATCGGATGGACGTGTTCTATTCGAGGAGCTATTGCAGAAAATTAAAGAGGATGACGAACTCATGCAGTTCGATAAAGCGGTCAAGGCAATAAGCAAGATGACCCCCAAGGAAGGAAAGGTTACGAATTTTGGGATTATAGTCTCTGAATTCAAGCGAAAATAAATCCTGATTACTTGGGTGAAGCTCATTTCCTTTTTTAGGTTCTTATTGCAGAAGTGGAGACCACTCTTGAGAATGTTTGGGGTCGAAATTTTCAGAAAAACATCGAGCGCCTAAAGGGAAAGGTAAGAGTACATTTACTGACAAAGATAGTTATTGATACGACGGTTTCCCTCGACAGAGAACAAAGACGCGTTTGGACGATGATGACGGGGGCTGGGGTGACACGAATGCAGACTGGGGCGAAGATGAGAAAGATGCTGCTGGTACTGAGGAAAAAGAAGAAGCAGATGGCGATGACGGTTGGGATGACAACGAACCTGAGATGAAGAGAACGGAATCATGGTAGCTCCCTTTTAATTTGTAGGCCATTTACTTCTTTCTTCCGCACTAACATGCACCTTTTTGCAGGGGATCAACTGGAGAGACCAATGAAGGGTAAAAAAGTTAAGGAAGCAGGCGATGCGATGTCGCCTCAAATCTGTGTGTTTTTAATACATCTAGGGACTGGGATGAAGGCGAAGGAAATGAAGACTGGGGTGAAGAAGAGCCCGTAATTCACATGTCATTTTTTGAACGAATTACGCTTAACTGAGGGATCAATTGTGACATCAGACTTTGGAACAAGTTGATTCAATGGAGGATATCATAAAACCGAAGAAATCAGGAAGTTTTTTCTGCCTCAGTGAAGGCTACTTAATGCAGGAGGTCATTGCTGTATTTTGTTAAAATAAGCACCGTTTCAATCCTTCCACTATTGAAAATTTTAGGTTTTTAAGAAATCCAAAGCTCTAGCCGACGCAGTAGATATACCAAGGGGGGTAGCAACAAATTTGCTTCGAAGCTTCAAATGGAATAAGGTTGTTGCGATAGAGATATTATTGTGGTTGTTTCTCATCTGAATATTATATACATGTGTGTGTGTGTGTGTGTGTGTGTGTGTGTGTATTTGTGGTGAATAGGAACGTGCGATCGAAAGTTTTTTCAGTGATCCCCGAAGACTAAAAAAGAAGGCATACACGACCCACCCTCCAATCGAATCAAAAGTGCGAAAGAATAGATTTTTGTTGTTTGCAGTGCTATTTTTGACACAATATTGATCTCTACAGGAGACCAAAGTACGTTGCATGTTTCGGGCGCAGTTGTCAGGGAAGGTATAAATCGGTTTTGAATGGCGTATCGTCTCCCTCCAAATGAATTATTGTATGTTTCTTGTCAGGATGAAAAGGAAGCAACTAGTTCTTCTAAGCAGAAGAAAACTCCAAAGTTAACCGCCGTCGAGAAAGCCGTGGAGAAATTGATTAAAAAGGCAAAGTCTCAAGCAGAAATATATAAAACTTTGGGTTCTAAATTCAAGCTTCGTGACGTTATGATGGCTGTAAACAAGATGAATGCTCGGATGGCAGCAGAAAGCCTAGCATCTGAGAGCCTTACAATATGTGAAAGCAACAATGGGATCGTGCCAGTAGAAAATGCAACGCAATTGCGATGTGGACACTGGGCATGCAATGATTGCTGGGAATCTAATCTCCGATACAAAGCAAAATCTGGAAGAGAATGCATCAATTTTAGATGTCAATACGTCGTTTGTAAGAAGAGAAACTGTCGCCACAAATCCGACTTGGGTTGCTTCTGTCAGGAAGCCATTCCCCGGGAGATGTTCGTCAAGTTTCTCAAAACCGAGGAAGTCGGAAAGTACGACAAATGGATGGCTACGCAATACTCACTTGACAACAGAAGTACGATTACACATTGCCCCCAGGCAGGATGTGGGTGGTGGCTAAAACCGAACCCATCCGAGTTGACCTCGCGTGCAACTTGCTTGTGTGGGAAAGTGTTCTGCTTCTCTTGCGGAAGAGCTCCTCACAACCCTGTTCCATGCTTCCAGTACGAGGTGTGCGCAGTCGTATCTCTCTCTCTCTCTCTCTCTCTCTCTCTCTCTCTCTCGTATGTGTGTGTGTGTGTGTGTGTGTGTGTGCGTGTGTTTGCCGTCTGGTGTCTGTTTTTGAAATAAGGGACTCGGTTTTCCAAAGCTGACTCCGACCCCATCGCCATTTTCCAGCTATTGACAACGATCTCCCTTTCTCTTTTAAAACATCCGTAGGATTTCCAGGAAAGAGGAAAACCGATGTATCTGGAGAAACTTTGGCTAGAGAGCAGCACACTTCCATGCCCGAAGTGCAAAGCTCCGATCGAAAAGAATAAAGCGTGTTTACACATGACCTGCATTTGCACCTATGAGTTTTGCTGGGCGTGCGGGCAGAAATGGCAAGGTGTCGGCCATGGATTCTACAATTGCCCAAAGTATAAAAAGAACGAGGACGCTAAGACAAGGGATGAGGACCAGCAGAGAGCTATCCGGGAACTGAGTAAGTTCAAGTGGTATCAACGGCAAATGGATGTCACGAGAAAGGAAATGGAGGAAGCTCAGAAGAGAAAAGCTGAATGGGAGAAGGAAATGGAAGATAAGACCAATAGCTACCGCGACTATGCGTTCGTATTCGATGCTCTCGATACGTTTTTGCTCGCGAAGGAACAGATGCTGAACTTGAGCATTATTGCTTTCTATTTCCAAGGCAAAAATATCGAATGGAGATGCCCGTCATGCACGTTTGCCAATGGATACGGTGAAGTGTGCCAAATGTGCAACACGAAGAAGCCGAAAGAAAAGAAGTCAGATAGCGTAAAGGAGATGTTCGAGTTCCAACAGAGGATGATGGTCAAAGTTACTACATCGCTTAAAAAGTGCTTTGAAGATAAAACTCTGGACAACGTGCTCAAAGAGAAGAAAAACGTCCAAACGAAAGCTAACGCTTGCAGCAAATTTATACGGGAACTCGTTAGAGACGTCGAGTCTGGGAAATACACAGCATACATTCTTGAACAACCAGATGATTCCATTTCTGGATGGTTCTGCATTCGATGTGAACAGATGAACAAGTTCGACACGATGATATGCAAATCTCCGGGATGTGAAGCCTGTCAAGTCCATGGAGAACCGGCATGCTTACGTTGCAATCCGAGGCAATAGTTAGTTTGGAGATCACATTATTTCTGTCACTCACGGACACGACGAACGACAGTTCTGCGTGTGTGTGTGTGTGTGTGTGTGCGTGCGTGTATGTGTTGTCGCAGCTGTATTTGTGCTTCTTCAGCTGACACAAGTGTGTATTCACGCGTATGATGACGTTCTTTGTGAGTTGAAAATGCTGTGTTCTGGATATATGATGCCCCCATGCGATGAGCGTTTTCTTTGATTATTTGCATGGTAAACAAACAAAAGAATATAAGGCTGTATCGTCGGGTAAAACCGTTTACTTTGATAGAGAAGGAAATGAGATGCGACTTATTAATCATTCGGCACATTGCTGCACCTATAATAATATGTTTTTATGCATATATGCATATGCAGCCCGAGTGCACTCCGCACTGTCAGTGCATGCGTAAAAGCATTAGTAAGCGTATATTGCATGCGCAGCCAATGATGCATGAGACGGCGCAATGAAGTCGATTGAATCTTACCAATTGTCATCCTAACAAGTGTCTCTAGATCGGTGCAATGCTGCGTTTTTGACATTAGCGATTATGTTGTATCTGTTTCTTTCCAATTGTGATCTACATTCTCTATCATTAGCTTGTTAGCACATGCTGCTGCATGTGTGTCCGAATTAGCTAATTGCTGAGATGCACGCTTCTATGGACGCTGTTATGCTGTCTAGCTGTCGCACTCACAACAAGCTCTACATACAATAAACACTACCTGCACTGCTGATCTGCTGATCCTAATGATGAACAACGTGGTTGAACAGATGCAACACTATGAAACATGAGAGACCAAGAGATCCACGTGTCTGTGGTGTTAGCGCGCTGCACATCGGATGCTTTCAACAAAACATAGCCTCAGTTGTTCTTAAGGGATGACTCATGGGTTGCAGATTGCAGCCTGAGCGTGCTTTAAAAAAAAGACCTTTCATCATTGTCGCAAGACGGATGTAATAAATCAAATTAAATTTGTTCAATGGTCATCCTAATGTAGCTATGCAATACAGCGGTTACAGCGCTAATACAGTCGTGTGCCTTATTCTGTTCTAGCTTCTTTCCTCTTTACCCTCTTCGGAGAGTTCAACGCTGCTTGTTTCATGCCGGCGCTCCATCCCTTCTTGGCTGCCGTTCGCAGATGCTTCGTTGTGCTGCTCAGCATAGCCATGATCACGGCCGTCGTCATGTTTTACATCGCGATGTCGTTCTCGCGCTTGCTTTCTGTATCTGCTTCCGTCATCATGCCGTTGATCATGCCCTCTAGAATCACGACCGTCAAGACGACGTTGACTATTGTTATCGTAACCTCTTCCTCCTCTTTCTTCTCTGTGATAATTGTTCTGTTTTTCTGTATAGTCAGCATCACTGTTGCGACCGCTGCTGCGGTAATATGTTCGGCGACCCCGATTGCCATTGTCATCACCATTATCGTCTCGAATGTCGTGATCCTCGTTTTCCTCCGCAACGCTATGATGGTGGCTGTCGTAGTTGTTCCGAGGTCCTCTGCCACCACCACCACCACCACCACCACCACCATCTTCATCGTTATCATCATCACCCCTTCTCGTGGTCATTCTCGGTGCTGTTTCTTCTTCATCGCCGCGTGCTCTTCTAATTTCTCGATGGCTATCACCACGTCTCCACCTATCACCACTATCCCTGCCATCCTGATGATCATCATTGTCGTTTCTCCGTCGTCTTCTCCTTCTTCTCCTACTTTGACTTCGCCCGGCAGCAGGAGCAGTATTTCGAGAGGTTGATCTCCTCCTTTTTGTTCCAGCTGTAGAGCCTCTCCACATTCCTCTTCTGCCACCATATTCTCCCCCCCGTCTATGGTCATAATTCCTCCTGTCCCCACCGCCATCCTCATCACGGTAGCGTCTTCTCCTTCTTCCAATTATCCTATCGTACTTTGGATCCCAATCACGTCTGCTTTCACACAAACCAAACACACACACACACACACACACACACACACACAGAGAGAGAGAGAGAGAGAGAGAGAGAGAGAGAGAGAGAGAGAGAGAGAGCATGCACAGACACACACACACACACACACACACACACACGCACACACACATATATATATATATATATATATATATATATATATATATATATATATATATATATATTCTCAGGAATGGTGATCGTTATCGCCATTACAATCGATCGTTGTAGGACCTGAAATCTTCTAAAGTCTCTTGGTCTTTCGTCGTCATCCAATTTTTGTCTGAATGGACATTAGAAGATGTTGTTTTGTTCTTTTTGAGTTTGCTTATGCACGTTCTTATCCTGTAACTTAGCTGTTGCTCTCACACCACTCGTACAAGGAATGAAGGGAATCACAAGCATATACTGTAACAAGCAAAAATCCTCTCCCCCATATTCTCCTACTACGCCTCGTGATTTTCGATGTTTGTCCTCATATTAAGTACCCGTTATCTTTTCCGAGATGATCTCTTGCGCTTGGTAAAATGCAGCGCTAAGAATTGTTAGAGCGGCTGTGAGCCATTCATCAAACCAAAAGGATGCGCTACTACGCTACTACGTTCGTTGTGCTTTTGCCATGTCCATACCGTCTGTTCTTGTAGTGACCCATAATGTAAAGCCTTTTCGTGCGATCCTCTCGTTGGAAGTTATCGAAAAACAAGAACGCCGCGCTGCTCTGTCCCAGTCTGGGTCGTGAAGGAGGAGAAGGAGGAGGAGGGGGGGGGGGGGGGGCAAGGAAAGCTACTTTAGACTTTGCAAGCGACATGGCATTTGCGATGTTTAGCGCAGCACAACCAAGACTGCACATATACGTTATGATTACTTTTGCAATGTTTGAGCTCGAGCCCCCATCAAATATCCCAACGCTCCTATAGGGACGTCAAGCGTTGCCACCTGATTATTTATATAATATATATATATATATATATATATATATATATATATTGTTGTGTGTGTGTGTGTGTGTGTGTGTGTGTGCGTGCGTGTGCGTGTGTGTGTTTGATGACCTCTTTGCGTTTCTCCAAGTTTGAGAAATCTATCCTAACATCCTGTGAGTAATGATGCACAAACATGTTGCTCAAAGCCGTCTGGAGAGGTGAAGTATGTTCTTTGGCTGTGGGGCGCTGTATTTCAAGTGTGTTGGACAATATGGTGACCTTCGATTTTCTTTGCTGAAGCATGATTCTCACGGCCTCGCTACACAAATGCCTAAACACAACACAAACATACGCGCGCTTTATATAATATTTGTTTGTGTGTGTGTGTGGTGTGGTAAGAGAGTAATATCCATTAAGAAAGTGCCGTGCCTACTAATCATTTTTCGGATTATAACTGCTGCTACTGCTGCTGCTAATAACCTCTGATGATCGCTGCCTCTAATAATAGCCTTGTTATCTTCAACCCTCAAACGTGCGCTAATGAGAGAGAGGGAAAGAGAGCGCGAAGGGAGAGAGGAAAGAAGGCCGATATAAACGTCTAGCACTGTAAACATGATTACGTATTCACTCGAATACCATTAAACAAAATTACATCGTCAATTCTACTCATCTGCTATGTGCTACCCGCTCATCTCCATTAGAGCCCTGCACACGCTACCCCCCCTTCCGAGGATGTAGGGAATCTCTACAGCCTCCATGGGAATTGCGGTGGTGGTTGCAAGCGCTCTTTCTCCTAAACACACACGCGAATACATATGGATACTACTAATAGTTGCGTGTAAGGGAGAGGGGAGAGGGAGAGAGAGAGGGGAGAGAGAGAGAGAGAGAGGAGGAGGAGGAGGAGGAGGAAGGGAAAGAGGAGGGGGGGGGGGATCGAGATGCTTGCGCATTTTGCCTAAGCCGTCCTCTTCGTAATTTTACCGTTGTTAGCATTGCGTCTATCTGCAGCATGTTGCTCTCCTTCTTCTTCTTCTTTTCGAGGAGGCAACTGAGAACCAGCCTGGTACCCTTCCTGCTGTCTTCCTTCATCAGATAAAATCGACTTGCTCCGCAGCTGCTGCTGCTGCTGTCCTGGCTGAGTGTATGGTGTTTGCGGCGGCCTTGGCGGTGTGATCTCCAAGGACAACAGCTTACTCCTCCCCCCATTTGAAAATAACCCGACAGCTGATGAAGGTGCCACATAGCAAACCCAAAACGCTCCGAGCAGCACTGCCATCCCCACGCACGATCTGCGCAGTTGCAGCAGCATACTTGGGTAGGGTGGCGGAGGGGGAGCAGGGAAATGGAGTAATAAAGCAGATACTTCGTAGCGCACTTCCGATGGCGATCTGTCAAAAAATCTTAGGATATTCGTAGGTTATTTCGCACAATATTCATTAGTATTCTCCGATAATATCTCAAGACAGCAGTCTCATATTTTCAAAAATCTTATTAATTACAGGATGTTTCCGCATGAAATTCTTATCATGTTCATTAGTTTAAGATGTGCAACTGAACAGAACCACAGAATCACCAGATCAGGGCGATGATGACTCGTTAAGGGGGGAATGGACGCAAGCCGGCTGGATAGAATCTCATCCTATTCCTGCAATCGAACATAATTTCGTAATTGGTACGCAACAAGTCCTCATTTCAAGGCGAATGGCGTATCTTGTTCTTATATTTGTTCTATTCTCGTGATAGACAAGGCACTTCTGCGATGGCCTCCATACTTCCAAATGTCGTTCCCAGATGTCTGCTGCTTGAATGCTTGCGCATGGTGAAATGTATATGATAAAAGCGGATGGCTCCTGCTTTTACCTTTGAGGCCTGTTATGATATATTCTTGATTTCGGCACAACATTGATGACGTAGCTGCTTTTAAACGACAACCTGCCTTTCTCATCTTCGTCGCTATTACCTCTTCAACACACGCACACTTGTGATGTTGCCCACCAGGAGGTGCAAAAGGCGGTCGTGGATAAGAAGAGGGAAAACACTCGCAAGGTAGTTGAGTTATCATATAGCAAAGTCTGAAGAGATGAAAGTGCTGCCAGAAGCATTTTAATGAATGCTGCTGATAGTTCATTTTAATGAATACTGCTGATAGTTAATTTGGCATTGGGATATAATATGTCACAACTATTGGCAAATCGACGTGATGTTGCTTTATCACTTACTCATGAAAGGCGAACTTGGTTAAAGATCTCATCAGTAGAGAAAATGCACGTGTGCTTCAGAAACAGAAGCACATAGCCCGAATACGAGGCGAATTAGCGAAGGTATAGTAAATGGAATGGAGATCACTATCTACAATGCTACTCACAAATTGGAATATTTTCTTTTCGTCAATTTTGTAAAATGAATATAAATGAAGATGTCATTTCTCCCAGTATTGAAGCATCGATTTCCATACTTTCACTTCATATCAATTATTGTCATCTTATGATTAACAGTTTTCATCAGCATCATCATCATCATCATCATCATCATCATCATCGTTGCCGTTTGTCGTTATTCTGCAAGGTTGATCGAAGCGTGAGCGACCAAATCAACATTCTACGAAACAAGATAGATCGGTACTGTTTGTTGTTGTTGATAGGAATGTTGAACATGCTGATGATGATGATGATGACACTGCTGTATATTCAGTGCTGATAGAGGCTTTTCTGAAGCTCAAAGGATATTCAAATCTGCAGAGGAAAAGTAAGAAAGAGTAGTAGTCAGCTGTACTAAACATTTCGATAATTGGATAGCTGTCGCACAATGCTGCTACTGGACGGCAGAGAGGGGGGAGGGGAATATGAGAGTAGAAAGCCTTCAACCACTAAGACTAATCCCCTCTCTAGGTATTTAAAGGCGAAAGCAAAGTTGGAGAAGGCGACCAAAATGAAGCAGTTGCTGTCTCAGCATTTGGTCATAATAGTAGAGAGAGAGAGAGAGAGAGAGAGAGAGAGAGAGGTGACATAGTAGAAATAAATATATTCGCCCTTTAGATGTGCCTGCATAAAATACACACTTACGGGGGGGGGAGAATGATAGAGAGAGAGAAAGAGAAAGAGAGAGAAGGTTTCATTATTATCTCTCCTCATCATCATCATCTTGTGTGTATGATGCTACTGTCGCGAATATTACAGGCTCAGATTCTAATACACGTTGAGGAAGAAAAAGCTGCTAGACTAGAGAATCTGCTTCGGGTATGCAGAACACCGCAATATTACCGATTATGTAAAAGATCCTCTTGTATGGTACACGTGAATCTCTTTTCCCATTATGAAATTTCCTTCCTCTCATATCATCATAAGGTGAAATCTCACAACATTCTTCGGGTTGTGTTCGTTGTTTTTAGCTTTCTACTCTTATATCGCTCTGCCGTGATAAATATTGTGCATTCCATCCATTCGTATACATAGGATCTGAACATTAAGAGCAGCGCTGCCAAAGGCGATGATAATGGTGATGGTGAGGAAGATCAGAATAGCAGCCAGCTCACGCAGCAGCAGCAGCAGCAGCAGCAGCAGAAGCAGAAGCACAACGACAATGACGATAAGAACCAAGAGCCATCCAGCGTAATGCAGACCGGAAATAGCAATGGCGATGATAGCAAAAGCAACGACAGAAAGGAAGAGAATAGGGAGGAGTCAATACCACAGATACCGAAGGCGAGGCCACGCCAACAGCAACAAGCTAGGGAAAGAGAAGAAATGAAGGACCGGATGAGCAGTAAGAAGATAACCACAACAAAGGTACTTACAAAAGAATTTACAGCTCACAGCGCATACTAAGAAGACACGATGCATTATCGAATTACACACACACACACACACACACACACACACACGCACACACAGGAGCTGCAAGCTATGGAGAAGGATGCTGCCGAGAAGTTAATGCTAGACACAAACAAGAGTAGCTCTTCCAAGCAGCATCAACACACAGACACATCATCATCTGCGGCGACTGGAAGAAGCTTTAATAGGGGAATCAGGAATAGTAGTAGTAGTAGTAGTAGTAGTAGTAGTAATCAGTCGAATAAAAGTCCCTCGCAGCTGCTCCATCGTAAGCAAAAGAGCCTTCAAAGAGGAAAGGGGAGAACATTATTATCTCTCGCAAGGGCTAAACAAGCAGCATGTAATTATTCTAGACATGACGACAACTGTGATTGATCCTCCTTCCTCAAAGTGTTTGTTTCATCCGTGCAACGTAGGATAGAATGGTGAATGAATATTGTAATGTTACTAACCAACCTATTTTTGCTGATGTAGCTGCTTCTTTCGTCTGTTATTCGGCGTGATATTGTTGATCTATTCCAGCGGCGAGAAGAAGGGGCGACGGCAATGGTGGCAGCAAAGATGCAAACGATTTCTTCTCAATGATAAATTATGATCATCAAGGCAGAAACAGGATAACCAGCACGAATGTCAGTTCAGGAAAATATTGCAGCTAATTTCTCACATAAATTTGACACAGAGCTATCATCATCATATAGAATATAATGATAGTTATCCATTTACATGATTTCTACTATTATAGGGCAGCTTTGCAGGATTTGATGACAACGGTGAAGACGACATGACAACAGACCAGGATGAGGATCTTACATAGACAACGACGAAACGCCCTAGATCAAAGTGTAAACGACGAAATGCTTGTCGCTTGGTTGGCAACCAGGCGCATATGTATGCACCTTGCCTCATGCGTGGTCTGATAAGCGATACACAAACATGTACGATACATGTACCAAAATGATGGCCCGCGAAGTTTGTACGTACAAATCTAGAAGCTGGGGTCTATCCAGCAATGTGCACGTTTGCGCGTGCTCTGTGAGGGTGCTCTAGCTGAGCTCCTCATTGCAAATACACATGACACGCACACTCTGTAGATCTGCAATGCCTTGGTATATACATCATATAAATATCATGATCATATTGCATGTCTATCATAATAGACACAGCAATATGGTACATTATGTATATATATATATATATATATATATATACAATATATACACATGTACATACACATATGCTGCACGCCTGTGACCAGACTACGCCTGCTGCTAAGAAACAGCAAATCGAGAAGTAGCTGCACTCTTTTGGTAAATCATGTACTAGATGCAGGGCGGGCTGCTTGCTAGCTTGGCTGCTACAACATGCACATTCGAGAGCCCACCTTACAATTTGACGTGTGTAAAGCAATGGCATGTATTCACAAAGCTACACTCACATGCAATGACAATAGACATGCTTGCGCGTCAACGCATGTGATCCTCAAGCTTCTTTTTGAGGCATGAAATGTCGTAGAGCAACAGCTTTTTCCCGTCCGCTGTTTGTTCATCCAAAACCTGCACAATGAAGAATACAATTGTTATTTCTACACACTAGATGTACAAGTTGTATCTCCCCCCTCCCTCCCGTGTGCCTACATAGAATTGGATCACTCACAACTAAACACGTGCGCGCTGAGTAGCTAAAGGCTTTAGAGAACATGGGTGATGGTATGACTTGCCAATCGTGGATATCACCAACATCATCATCGTCATTATAGTAATCATCATCAACGTCATGTCTGCATTGTCACCTCCAACGGATGAGAGAGGTTGAAGGGCGGGGCTCTCAGATTTATAGCGAAGTAATCTCCAGCCGTTATTTCGCCTGTATATCGGTGTTTTCGGGTACATCAGCTGTCACGAACGGATGGGAAAGTGAGTGAATCAAAATCACGTCTATCATTCTTACGGTTTCTTCCTTCATCGTAACTTCCAACCAGCCAATATCTGATAAATGGTTTTTCCATGTTATCACTCATCATTCGAGCAAGTTCCATCTTCAAAAGCATTTGTAATGGTATCTTACCGTGACGAAGATGCAGCCACATTTCTTATTACCTGCCATATCTAGAGTATATCGCCATTATCAGCGACAAAAGACGACGTTTGAATGATTGTAATGTGTTCGGTAGGAGCTCGCAAATATGAATAATACTTGTTTAGTCGGAAGATGCTGAAGACAGTCTCGCGTGAATATTAGATCATAGCCTGTTATTCATGAAATCACAGCATCATCATGAGAGAGTACATCGTGAGATATTCTATCACCGTAGCGCTACCATCAAGATCTTTCTGTGGTGAGCACAATGCAAGATTTCCGCAGTCAAACTGCCAGCTTGGGTGAGATTTGCGGTACCTACGGAATAAATGTTTCTTCATCAAACATTCTAGGGGGGAGGGGGAGATAAGAACGACGATTCTAATCTAATGAACAATTAAGTCTCTTATTCATCTATGCAACTAAGAGCTTTTCTTGAAGCGTGCAAGGATATTCTGAGAAGTACCCACAATCAATACTACAGACTATAGCTAACAATTATGAGTGGATGGATATGGTTAAACCATTCGTCGTTTGTGTCGTTAGTCGTAACCGTACTTAATTCTATTGGTCTCGATTACACTAGGAACAATATCCATCCCCTTGTACATGAACTAATCAGCAAGAAGAAGCAATCGTATCACCAGAGCACTATCGATAGCGCACGGTTGTTAAAGTGATAGTATGTGGTTCGGTGCAACAACGACAACTCTTTTTTTGGCGGAGAACCTCTGGCATAAGTTTGCTCTGAATGTTCGCAATTAGAATCTCTGTCCACTTCATCCCTCCTGCAAGAACGAGTTGTTGTACGTGGATTTAGCAGCTGCTGCTGCTGCTGACTTCGTTGATGAACTGTACTATCATTACAACAATCTACCGCATGGCGCGTCCAGCATGCTTGTGATGTTCCTTTTGCGTATCAGCTCCAAAATGACCGCTCGGGTGTGCGTTGTGTAGGATGGTTCGGAACCTGTGGCGATGACGTAGAGAAGAGATGTATTATAAGCTATAATACGAGACAACGACGACAATGGACAGTCACAAACTATGGCAGAAATTAAATTCTCACCCAAACCAGATCCATGCCCTTCAAAGCCCCAGATTCGAGATCTGATTAGAGAGGTTTTGGTATGATCAAATGCGATGGTGACGATACAGCGGTGATATTTTATTTGCATTTCCTACTTGTAGATAGTCTCAAATGTACTCCTAGTATGTTCGTCCTCAAGTTTCTTCACTGTAATATCGTCGTTTTGCGATTTATCACTCTGCATCACGCCATTTGGATTCAAGACCCCTCCCCTCAACAACACATGGGCGAGTCGTTTGCGATAATCACCAGGGCTTGCCGGAGAGTAACACTGAGAATCGCTTCTTCTGCTGCAATTACTTTTTATGTTGACACAAGGGCTCCTAAGACTCCGAGAGAATACTGAATATTCAAATGGCAAACTACTGCTACTTCTGCTACTGCTGCCACTGTCAAAGTAGTTTAGCAGCAGCAAAAGGAGGATAATGGCGATCAGCGTGCTGCGCCACACAATGTGAAGCGTCTTCATGATCGCGACAACTAACTATTCCAATTGTTGGTCCTGAGCAATCTTCTTGTTCTTCGCTGATCAGCTATACCGCTATACCGCAATGATCGCCATCATGCCATCATGCTGCATCCATCCATCCCCGGAACGTGTCCTGCCGTGCGCACAGCGTGGGAGTTCCCGTGCGTGCAGCTGTGTCGTACTGTGCTGAGGGGAATTATCATCGACGACAAGAATAGAGTCTCAATTTTGTAACTGCGACAACAAATCGTGCTCCTCCATCGCACTCGTTCTCTTTTTCTCTGCGGGATCTGCACGAATAATGCGACGGCGACGGGATGCGAAACGGCGAGAAGGATCGTAGTGATATGTTGTCGCAAGAGATAAAATTGCATTCAGAATCAAGAGAAAGTGCTGTCGCAGGTCATTAACGCCCTTGCTACTCTGCTGCCAAGCCTAGCCACAAGCATCTTCTCCTTCCAGTATCTCCTCCTCCTCCTCCCTACAACTACTACCACTGGGGTCATCCCTGCCTCCGTCGAAGGACGTTCCCTTCTTCCCAGTTACATCGCGTAGCAGCGAAGAAGTCTGGGTAGGAATATGACAGATCAATTAAATCGATCCATTGGGAATGGACTCGGCGCGTCGTCGAGATCCATGCCGATAACGACGTCTAGCGTACAGCGAGAACCAGGCAGTCGCAGTGCACGTGTTCATATTGATCTTAGTAGCAGTAGTAGTAGCGATAGTAGCAGTAGCAGCAGTAGCAGCAGTAGGATCTGTGGAAGTGATATTTCCCGGCATAGAAGTAGTAATCACGTAAGTAGTAGTAGTGCTGCCAAAGAAGCAAACGTAGCCATTGCCACGACAAGGAGAAGTATCAGCTTCGTTCCGGCTCATATTGTACACGATTCGATCTTTGTCTATCTTGACCCCCAATCTCTCGCCAATACCTGTAACATTGTTTGTAAGGTGTGTATTACGGGAAAGGACAATGGGAGGGGAGAAAGAGATGGGGGGGGGGGGCGACGATGAGAAAGGCGTGGGTTGAAAGACTATTAAAAAATCAATTGTATTCCAATAAATGAAGAGGGAGTGGTGTTTGGTTTTCTCATCCCTATTGATCACCTACAACAAATGATATAAGCTGTCTTGTGGTGGTTCCGTAGTTGCTGCTTTGCTCATTCGATAACTGAATAAGTATTCTCATTTTTCTATTCCCTTTTGATTAGCGATGGCGGATAATGGCGTCAGGATGTCGCTTGTGGCATTGTCTTTGTAAACTTAGATGGAATATACGGTATGGTGATGTTAGCATAGTGTAATAAGATGTACGCGGGCTGTTGTGTAGAATATGATGACCTCCATGTGAAACTCTCTCTGCTCCTCTCACAGATTAAATTGCCAACTCACTTTAAATACACGCGTTCGCGCCAGCATATATATATATATATATATATATATATATATATATATATATATAATATGTGCGGGTGCGTGTTTTGTGTGAAGAGAGAGAGAGAGAGAGAGAGAGAGAGAGAGAGAGATTGTGCTTTCGTTCTCACTTAACTGCATGTTGCACATATAATAACTACCAGCACTCCCATGTGCCGTGCGCGTGTCTACGGAAGTAACAAGTGGATTCAGGTAAGCATGAATTGCTGCGATAATACATCACAAGAGGAAGGGGGGAGGGGGATCGGGCAGCACATGCATTGGTCCGAACTCCAATCTTATTTACACTGATACAACTGACGTTATAATCATCATCATTATCATCATCTATTCATCTCAGCAAGTACTATATGTGTATAAATTCAAGGTCTACAAGAGTCTTTCCCGTAGGATGAGGATGCCTCGGGGGAAATATACCGGTAATAATCAACAGTGTTGCTACTCGTTGCTGTGGAAAGTTGTAACAGCTCTCCTCCTTTTACCTCTCGATCTTGTTCCTGTTCTTTTTCTTCCTCTCTGGAATTTTTTATACGTAGTCGTAGTCGATGATGTTGATGATGATGATGGAATTGTGGCTGTAATTGTAATTGCCATCAGGGTCTCGATGTAGAGTCTTCGCAACAGGAAGGTATCAAGGAGTATTGTCATCGCCGTCGTGATTTTACATTATTCTTCTCTAATATCTGGCACCACCCCCCATTGGTTGTTCCGGTGCAATAGGAAGCAGCTCAACCAACGACAGCAATTCATATTTCCTCGAGTCACTTATATCGTCATTAATTATTACCCCCACACCCCCCACAATCCTTTTGCCTTCCTCAGCTTCCTGACAGATAGACGTTCTTTCAATAGGCATGAGGGCGTCGATGTTTGGGTATCTGTTGTCCACAGGCCAGACTGCTCTTTGCGATCAACATCTTCGCAGGTGACAGGATAATCATCACCAATGACGAGAGCTTCACGTACAATTCTCTCTCTCATATTACTAATAATACTACAATACTCGATGTCTGTCCTTCTGCTGCTGCTTTGCATAGATTCTCGCTCCGACTCTACAAGCAGAATGGCCAACGATACGTAATGAAGCATTAAGGACTCTCTCTCTCTCTCTCTCTTTCACATACACACACATAAGCGTACATTTCACTTTTATTAATTGACGCCCATGGGGGAATATTCTGACTTTATATTACCTGATGCTCTACTGTTCAGGAATGAGAATTGCTATTCAAAACATAACAAAGCACACGGTTACTGAAACCTTAGATAGTAGCGATAGTATGTAGCAATGCACGGCTGCATGTCGCTGCTAAAGTATAAAGATATTGAACTAAACAGAGGGGAGAAAACGAAGAGAAGATAAGCATGATTATATTCACAGAGATCTGACAACGCACTGACCGTTTGACACGCAAGAGTGGAGATCCCCTTCCTCCCCTCCCCTCTCTCTCCCTGTCTCTTGGCCTTTAATTTAATCATTTGCCGACTTGATGCTATGCATGCAGGTGTTGCTATCAACACTTCCCCAGGATCTCAAACTATTCATTCGAATGAAGAGTGGAATGATTGTGGTATCTACGATACAGATTAATGCAACGACTAAAACCAAATGATCCACAGCCATGATGATGATGATGGTGATGATGATGATGATGATCTTGTGATCATGATAGTTTTAGATTTTGTTTGCGTGTTCAAAGCATTCATCCAGTGTAGTATCACTTAGAGCATTCTTCTTCATTTACACGGTACTACTACTACTACTACTACTACTACTACTACCACCACGATATCAGAAACCAGTTTTGCACGAGCATCAGCAGCAGCAGCAGCAGCAGCAGCATCTTCCAAATGAGAGGGGAAATTTTTCTCCTCCTCCTCTTCCTGGTAGCAGTGGTGCTGTTATCGTTCATGATGCTAGCGAACAAGGGCAGGAAGAGAAGAAGGCGAGTAGTAAAAGAAGGAGTAAAAGAGGCATGGATCATGATCTCCAACAGTATGTGAAAGAGGATGACACTATCTCGCCACGTGTGGTCGCTATAGATGGCCGAAAAGTACAACGCTATGCAGGAGAGAAGGTAATAATAACCTATCCCATCAGACAACTACGAAGTCAATCTTATCATCATTACCACTGAGCACGTTCACCATTCTCATCATGTAACAAAGGTGTCGCTCGGTCCCCTCGCATTCGCTGTATTGGAGGCCAGTTTTCCTGCCGCTGTCAGGTATCCGTAGTCGTCGTAGTAGTAATCGCCGTCGTCTTGGTAGTAGTAAGTTGCTGTTGTTGTCATTGTTGTTTTTCTGGCAAGTGCCCTATATTTACTGGTGGATTTCATGAGGATGATGATGATGATGATGATGATGATGAATGTATAATGTCCTCTGCTACTTCTGTGTTGTTTTGCAGGGGCGTTAGATTCGAACCGGAGTTTCTCGAGCAATGTGACATGTACGCTACACATATGTGCATATACAACAACGACTCCCCATAGTTATTAGCTGTCCTGAGAAGAATCAAGGCAGCATATAATCATATCTCGTGATGATCCATATCTGATGATAGCTAGCACACCATGTACTACTACTACTACTAATACTAATACTGGTACAACCGACAGATCAGCATCGTTGATGTCTTCCCACTCCGCATACTACACCTGATTGAGTGTCAAAATCATGTCTACTGCTATTAGGATGTGCCTCTGTGGTTATAAAGCTGCTGCCGCGGAAGGAGAAAGTGATGATACGCAATTCAGTGGAGTCAACAAACATGGGCGTGGCACTGAAGAGGAAGATGTGGTTGTAAGCAGTCGTTGTGAACATGAGGAAGGGGGGAATAAGCATGCTGTGCAACTTCATTGCTACCAGAAACAGCATGGCAGTGGAAGAAATAGACAGCAGACAAAATGGCAACGTGTGACTCCGCGTATTAATTTCATCGACGATGGGGAAATATGGTATTAGCTAGCAGTTGCAAAAACAGCGGGATTTACTCCCACTAACCCCCCCTCATTACTAATCGCTACAATCAACTTAAAAATGATAAACCATCATTGCTGAGTCTGCTTTTGAACAGGAAACATTACTCGAGTTTGCCTGGAGGCTACATGTACCTCAACGATTTAGACACAATTGCTCACAATAACAGACAAGACAAAGGCTTTCTGTGAACCAAAAATTGTAAATGACAAAATCGTTGTGGATTTGTGGCCGCACATATCATCATGCGTCAGTTTGTACGTTGAGGTACGATGTGTTTGTGAACGATGACGTTTGAATGCGATGCCATGCATGCATGCAGTGCGCTTGCTGCTGGGTGACAACCACACCCCACATTTCATTCCCCTGCCATCGGGGGTAGCAAAAATTGCGAAAATGTGCAACATGAAAATTTGCCTGTCAGCTCACACGCGGAATGCGAATTGCCTATGCCGCCCTGAAATGCGATTCTGTGCCTCAAATGTAGGTGCAACTGGGCGAAACTGATTGCGCTGATCAATGTTGGAACCTGTTCTGCTTTTTTGGTGTCCATCGTGCACAGTTTTTTTTCGGCTTGTGCGCAGACTTTGTGCCCAAGCTAGCAAGTTGCAGGTCGCAGCAAGCCCATCTGCTGTGAAGCTGCTTCGCGCTCATTGCTAGGTTGATGGTAGTGCCACGCTAGCACGCATTTACACATCTGCATGAGTGCTCAGTTGTTCATCATCTTCAATGCGCGGCAGGCTTCCACATGCCAGTGTCTTTGATGGTGGACAAACTCTCGTCATCACGGTCGTCATCAACCAACGGCTTCTTTGTCGCCATGTCTACGATGTTGAGCCAACCAACTTTGGACGAACATGCGACGACCGACGACGCAACCGTGTTGTTTTCTAGCTGCGACAAGCTATTTAATTAGACGTAGGTTTAAAACGGATTTCATTTCTATTAAAAAACAAACACACGGATAAGATCTGTCCTCCGCCCCCTTCTAGTGCTGTCAGTTTAGCTAATCAGCGTGTCACAGCGTGAAGGGAGTTTGGCATGGGGAACTTCTTATGCAGGCGAATTGATGATGATGAGCTGATATCGGTGCCTTGACAATTCAATTACATCGAAAAGAATGATTCTGGACAGTGGCGATGTAGCATATTCGCGACGATCTTCTCATTGTGTCACCATACTCTCTCTCCGGATTTTGTTTTCATACCTCCACCTCTCACGTTTTTTTAATTCTCCTATGTTCGCAACAAACAGAAAGAGGTGAAGCTGCCGAATGCACAAGACAAACGTGGGAGGACTTCAGACCCGGAAACTCAAGGTGAAGGTGGTGTGCTGGTGTGGTATGTTGCGCAAGTGCTCCTACTCTCCGCTTCCCCCTTTCTCTCCCCTGCTGGATTGCCTTTGGTTACCAATTGTAAGTTTCTTCTTCGTTGGCCAAAATACTAGGTGCATTGGCCATACAGGCTGCTATTAAGGCTGTCTTGTCAAAGAAGGTTACTCGAGATACGTGCGATCATCTTGCTATGTCAAGTTTCTACATCATGCTGCTGCTGCTGCTGTAAGGTTTCTGTACATATTCCGCAGCTATCATTTCAATAAAATGTGGCACCGCGCAGCTGTTACATCTGTTTGCTTTCGGATGCTGCAAAGATGCAGTTTACCACAGCACTCCGTAGCCTTCATACAATACTTAATTGCAGGCGTGTGAAAAGATACACAAGAGGCGTACAAGACGAATGAACGCTGAAACAGAGGTCTCGCACTTACCCTGTTTGGGAAATTCCAAAAAAAAGTCATATATACATATATATATATATATATATATATATATATATATATGATATATTGTATCAGCTGTCGCAGAACGAAATAAGTGCTTAGTTTGTTTGAGCGTCGTTCATCTTTGACAGATGTTGGAAAATGAGCGAAAGTATGTCGGGTACTTGAACATTCTGAGAGATGTTTACCAATATCCCATCGAGGTAGTGACGCAATGGCGAACGTGATGCAGATGCATTCACATCTGATTTGTGTAGATCTCTATCGTGTGTGTTACTTGCAGTAGCATTGTACGACGAAAACAAGGAGAAGAAGAACAAGAACAAGAACAACACTGCAACTCCCAACATTGCTATCAGCTAACTCACCATTGTTCAACCCTGCGTCTATTGATGACGACGATGGCGATGATGATGATGATGATAATGAGCGTGCACCCGTTCTAATTACAGGTCTTGGCAAAGAAAAGAAAGTGGAAATCGGTAGTAATCAAGTGAAATATAGGACGACTAAGGGCTGCTGCTTAATTGAGTATTAGAGAAACAGCAGCCGGAATTGATCGATGAGTGCGATGTTCCCTTATGTCTACGATGGATTGATAGGAGAACTATACATTTGCAACTCTGCTGGAAGATGTAAAAGTATGCGTGTGTGTGTGTGCGTGTGTGTGCGTGTAGATGTATGGCAACGACTGATAACGATGGCACTTCTATTTCAGAATGACATTTCTGGAATTTTTAGCTACTTGAAGCCTATACTTGACCTTCATCAGGAGACTATCTTACCAGTTAGAATATCCTGATGACGACGATGATGATTCATGATTGTGATGATGATGATGATGATGATGATGATGATGACGATGACGATGATGATTATGATGATGATGATGAGGATGATGATAACTGCATACTTTCACTTCCCTGATGAAGATGGTGGTTGTGGTGGTGGTGGTAGCTCGATGATTGCGTTGTTATTTCTACTTTAACGGTGACATTTTTGCGTGGGAGTTTCTCTACGATTGTTCTTGAGCAGCTAGTAGCGCGACTATGTGCGTGTTCGTTCATCTTTGTGGATATTGTGATATCATACTGTTTACCACACCATCACCAACCATATTGTTTGCTTGTGCTTGTGCTGCTGATCGAAGGAATTGGAGAAGTCATATGCAGAAGGCAAAGGAGTTGCAGCTCCGTTCAACAAGTAGTAACGGAATGAGGATGATGATGAGTTGATGAGTTGATGATAACAGAGGAATGTCTTCTATGAGTTTAGAGTCATATGAGCTCCTCATCTTAATACGTCGTTTTATGAATAATTGAAGGTACGCGAAGTTCTTTGGAATATATGCACAGTATCTTCAGAACTACAATCATGCTTGCGACATCTTGTACTACTACTACTACTACTACTACTACTACTACTAACGTCTACAACATGAAGGAACGGATGGCTAAATCAATACATGCTCATGCCAGGCATCGATATAGGACCAAGCACAAGAGATTTCGCACACTCTTAGACACACAAAGAAACGATCCGGTATTCCCCCTCCCCCTCCCCCCCCCTCCCCCCCCTCCACACACACGCACACACACACACACACACACAGAGAGAGAGAGAGAGAGGGAGAGAGAGAGAGAGAGGCATTAGTATAATTATTAAGTAAAATTGTTGATCGTACACAGAACACAGGAAGGCGAAAGTTTCAAGATATAGTATCTTACATGATTATGCCTTGTCAGAGAATATCAAGGTACAAGTAGTAGTAGTAGTAGTAGTAGTAGTAGTAGTATTCAACAGTAGCACCCTGCTGAATAAACAACGACATCTCAAAAAGCTACTGTCAAATAAGTAGAATCAATGTGATTTGACATAGATCTGAAATCTAAACCAATTAGCATATCATGTTTTTTTACTTACTCCTTCCCCTTCCCCTCCCCCTCCCCATTCTCCTCATCCTCCTCCTGCTACTACTACTGCTGCGACTACGTACGCAGATATCAGCTGCTGCTAATGGAGATTATGAAAAATAGTTTTGAGGAGGAAAATCCAATGTAAGAGCACATGTCCTTTCACACAATCTTAATAGTTCCCCCCCCCCCCCCTTCCCTCTTCCCTATTTCCCTGATAATATCTCTCCCTCCCTAAGAGTCAAAGACCAACAATAACGATACCTTGTTCTTCTATATACTACAATTCAGACGGTATAAGGAGATTGAGTCAGCTCATAACGTTGTGCAGTCCG
This sequence comes from Bigelowiella natans CCMP2755, assembly GCA_000320545.1. Taxonomy (NCBI): domain Eukaryota; phylum Cercozoa; class Chlorarachniophyceae; genus Bigelowiella; species Bigelowiella natans. Next base: position 55,566 of record ADNK01001665.1, read on the forward strand.
TGGCCATGAGCAATGAGCTGTATCAAAAGAATTCAGAGGATATCACTCGCCTCTTGCAGCTTCAAAACAAGATAAAAGGTGGTAGTAGGAGTAATGATAGTAATCATAGCAGTAGTTGTAGTAGCTGTAGTAATAAAATGTGTTTAGTATTTTACCCCTCCTCGTTCTTGTACTCGCTCTCTCTCTCTCTCTCTCTCTCTCTCTCTCTCTCTCTCAAATACCCACTGACTGGCTCTCCCTCTCTTAGCGCTGTCAATTACCGTTTTCGCTCCCACGAGACGTCTTGTAAAGGAGGGAGAGGCTGAGGTAGTGCCATCATCATTATCGTCATCATCATTATAGTTGACAGCATCTGTCATATTCGCATTGTAAGCGCATATCGCCTCTCTTAATTTTCACACTTATTCATAAAAGAGTAGCAGTAGTAGTGGTGATCAAGCACACTTTCTCCTCCTACAACTTCGTTCAATAAAACAATTATATATGATGAGGTATCATTGATAAATTTTTGCAGGTCGGTATAGCAGATCTGCTCAATCCGACAGAATCGCATCAATATTTCAGCGTAATTCAATGCAACAATTACAACAACAACCACTACTACAACGATGCTATGATGATAACATAAAACACACTTTGATGAGCACTTAGAAGTGCTGTTAGGTAACAATAAAGAGTCACACAACCTACTACTACGATATATCAAGAATGTCCAAGAAAATACAAGTCATCACACATAATACACAAACATCAACCCATTATTATATTCATGCTAGGAAAAGATGGAAACAACGAAGAAGATAACCCCGAGCAAGCTTTATGTGTTTAGTGATCTTATTCTATGGACGAATCTCAAGGTGAAGTCCAGTTTTATGAGCTTGGATGTTGCTATCAAGATGCCGTGAAAGCTGTCATCTCATCAACTTTGTTCTCTTGGCAAATAATGGGAACTACTAAGCTGTTATTAACATGTGTTCTCCCACTCGAGCGAGAAAAAAGTTATTATTACCATTTACTATTCTTCTGCATGTCTATTCGTTGTGCGTATTCATTGTAAAACAGGATGAATATAGCGGCAGCGCTAGCTTGCTTGGAAGTCGATTAGAGGCTTGTGGAGAGAAAAAGGCCATAGGTGTATTATCTTTGAACAATGACTGCGTTTTAAATGTATTTATATATTTCGCAAACTAGCCAACATTGCCAATAACACCACATCATCATCATCATCACCATCATCATTATCAAAATAATACTTGTCATCTTCATTTGTTATCACAGGTGAATCCTTCTACATGATCTTAAAGGATGCTGCGCTCGTAGGAAAGAAAAACAAGAGAAGGTAACATGTCAAACTGCATCTTTCTTTTCTCTCTTTCTCTTCCGACTGACTCCTCTATCTTTCCGTTCTGAAACATGCGTCGTTTGGATTCAGCTATATGCACAAGTGCTGCTATGTCTCACCATCATCACCACCACCACCACCATCATCATCATCATCATCATCATTGTGGTTGTTGTTGGTTATGTAGAAAGGACACCATGCTGCATGTGTCATTTGGAGGTAAGGTGGGAAGCAGTCAAAAAGGACGAACAACGGGTGAGTAAACACGAACACAGACACACGGCAGTTTTTATCATTGCCCAAGTGTCAGCTCCGTCTCTCTAACTTGGAATGATGTCAATTACAGTGGACAAATGGGTGGGGGCCATTCGCGATGCAATTAGCAGCTGCAACAAAGCAGAAGCTAGTCGGAAATTGAGGACAATGAGATAGACGATGAAGTTTGCTTTACAAAGTAGTTTAGCTACTATGTCATATAGTAACGTGGAGTAACCTAGTGCGTATGTAATATGCGTTAATATGGGGATGGTGATGACGTGCATGACAGCAAGGATGCTGATGATGAGCCTGATGTTGCTAGCAATTTGAATGTT
>ADNK01001665.1:62500-87577 GCA_000320545.1 Bigelowiella natans CCMP2755
GGAGAAGGCGCTGCAGCAGTCGCAAACAGCAGAGGATGATGTTGATGATGATGACGCGGATTAATAATATACAATACTGCCGTCACAGTAATCAGACAGGAAATAATGCCAGCACTCTTTCGCAGCATGAGCATGATCATCACCACACCGTCAGAGAGGGGGAGTGATGATGAGTGGTTCGGAAGCAGCACCACACCGGAACTGTGTACTAAAAATTAAAAAAGGTCTTCCATTTTATGGGTGCGTCACATGAAAATAATCATTTTAAAAATTATTTGCCTCCAAAATCCTTCAAAATCCAAATTCTGTCCCGACTTCAAAAAAAGAACAACAAGCACATGAGACAACACGGGCACACATCCATGAAACTGCTACTCTATTTTCCATGGATGAATCTAGGCAAAATATAGCAAAAATCGTACGTCTGACTCTCTTCAGTAGCTAATTAATGCCTGTTTTAGATCTATCAGAAGAACATGCAAGCCTTTCTTTGACGATGCCCAAGAGAAAGAAAGAACCACGTAGCGATCAATGATTGGGTGTGCTTTCAATCACAGAGACAACATTTACCAAGAGTTATAGTATGAAAAGGATTCACGTACATTGAAAAATTTCAAGCTAATTATGTCTATTTCCTGGATTTTGACGGCAAAAATACAACTACGACAATAGTCTTAAAAATCCTAGCGTTAATTCCGTCCTAGATGCATAGGCCAAAATTTATTGACATTTGTGAAATTCTTCAGAATTTCAACATGAAATGATGCAGAAGCATACCCTGCGACCTATATTAAAGGCCCCTTTCTCGGGTAAATCGTTGTTATGAGAAGAAATAGGGGGTTAGTCCACAAGCTGAGAAAGAATCAGAATAAATCGTACCAAAATGCCTGTCTGAGTTTCTTGGGAACTTCAATTTATGCCTTTAAATTCGATGTTGTCGTTGTCAAAAGTATGTAGTCTCATCCATTTTTTAAAAAAGAATGCATCAAAGAAAATACGTACTCTTATTTTGGGCAGGCCTCGGCAGCCACCCTTTCTCTTTCTTTTTTTTGCATGAATCATTGTTTTGGGACAATTTTCTAGGTTAATTTCTGGTAGAATGAACAACTTAATATGAGAAAGCAAAGAGATGTTTAATGTGTGATTCACGATCAGCAGTTTACAATAAAATGGAATAAAATTATTCCAGTGAACATCTTAATTTTATGATCTATTACTACCAGCAATTGGGAGGAGAGGTGCCTCGACCACAGAAACTCTCACAACCATTTATCATCATCAGTTGTGGCGCATCTCTTCTTCAACATGATGACTGCTGCTCCAGAACTACAACTCGGGCAGCAGCCTCTTCTACCTCGTCGAAGGCAACACTCTAGATCTAGAATGGCTACTGTTGCTATGCTGGCATGTGTAGTCTTCTTTGTTGCATTGGGATTAGCATGTATGCGCCAGGGGGGTACCTCCAACTTGGCATCCTCGATACGCACCTCTTCAAGACTGTCCTCTCCAACGTCCATGTCAATTCCATCGATGCAGCAACGTTTAACTTTCAACAAAGAGCTTGCTGCAAGACATGCATTTGGTGAAAATATGAATTAATTTTCCAAAAATTGAACCATGATTGAATAGAATAAGCACTATCGTCTTACCTTCTTCCACTTCTGCTTTCAGATCTTCCTACCACTAGACATCATGCTTCTCCGCTTCTTCGCAAGAAGTCATCATCTTCTACAAAAGTGAAGTCGTCCATGTTCTCAGCTTCCACCCCCGTTGCAAACCCAGGCAGTCGTGGAACTGTGGCTGTAGTTGGTGCAGGTCTCGCAGGTTTGTCTACTGCCAAGTATCTATCCGACTTAGGTTTCAAGCCCATCATTGTTGAGGCCCGAGATGTTCTTGGTGGGAAAGTTGCAGCTTGGCAAGATGAAGATGGAGACTGGTATGAGACAGGACTACACATTTTCTTCGGTGCATATCCGAACATGTTACAGCTTTTTACTGAACTGGGTATCCAGGACCGCCTTCAATGGAAGGAGCACACGATGATTTTTGCATTACCTGAGAAACCGGGACAATTTTCTAGATTTGACTTTCCTGCTGCAGTTCCAGCTCCATTGAACGGAATCGTAGCTATTCTTCTAAACACAGAGTTGCTTTCGTGGGCAGAGAAGATTCAGTTTGCTTTTGCCTTGCTGCCTGTTATATGGGAGGAGATCAGGGGAAATGGACAAAAGTACGTGGAAGAGATGGATAAGTACTCATTTTCTGGATATATGGAAATGCTGGGAGCACCTAAACGTGTAGTCGACGAAGTGTTCATTGCAATGAGTAAGGCTCTTGCATTCGTTAAGCCAGAAGATCTTTCTGCAACAGTAGTCCTCACTGCTTTGAATCGTTTCCTTAAAGAAACAGAAGGATCCAAGATGGCCTTTTTAGACGGAGCTCCCCCAGAGAGATTGTGCAAACCTGTAGTAGAGCGCATCGAAGCCAACGGCGGGGAGGTTAGGTTGAAGAACCCTCTGAGGGAAATTGTACTTGATGAAGAAGGAAAAGTGGATCATCTTAAAATTGCTGATCTTAACAATGGAGAAACATACCAGCTTAAAGCAGATGCTTATGTTAGTACCATGCCTGTAGACATACTAAAGAAATTCGTTCCACAACAGTGGAAAAGCAAGGAAGAATTCTCCAAACTTGATGGCCTTGAAGGAATTCCAGTGATCAACGTGCATGTGTGGCTTGATAAGAAAGTATGCGATGTTGATCAATTGATGTTTTCCCGATCGAAGCTTCTTTCTGTTTACGCAGATATGTCAAACACCTGTGCTGAATACGCAGATAAAGATAAGTCGATGCTTGAGCTAGTGTTTGCTGATCACTTGGAAGGGACGGACAAGTGGATTGGTAAGTCAGACCAAGAAATTGTTGATGCTACTATGGATGAGCTGAGGAAGCTTTTTCCAAAACAAATGCAAGGAGCCAACGTACTTAAATCCCACGTAGTGAAAACTCCTAGAAGTGTGTATTGGTCAAAACCAGGACGGCAGAAATTTAGACCTGATCAGAAAACATCAGTTCCTAACTTCTATCTTGCTGGATGCTTCACGATGCAGAGGTGAATAATAGATGACAAAGGACATATACCACATAAACACAAGTCATGCAATGTGAGTTTCTGTGTGTGTGTGTGTGTGAGAGAGAGAGAGAGAGAGAGAGAGAGAGAGAGTACGTGTGAGTATTTAAATGTTATCGCTCTTATTATATGTAAGTCATGATGGCTCAACAAAGCAGTAATTCATCAACTTGATTATGAGTTGATAGAAGCAAGAAATTATAATTATACAATTTTCACTCGTCTGCTTTTAGAAAACTATGGTTTTTATCTTCTCGATTCTTTTTTTCCCGGTGTAATATTCTGGCTGGTTGATGTAATTCGTTGACAACTTGATACAGGTATCTTGCATCGATGGAGGGAGCAATCTTGAGTGGAAAACAAGCGGCAGACGAGATTCAGCGTTCGCCTCAATTTAACAATTATCCTCCTATTGAAATTCCGGGTGTTTATGGAGGATGGCATGATAAGACGGACGTGTTCCCAGATAACTTCGGTCCAAAATTAGATAAGTATAACAAAGAGGGTGAGCAACGCCTTGCCACCTAACGAAGTTAATAGAGTAGTCGATTGCGAAGAAATATTTGAGCTTGCTAGCTTGTGTTTCATTCATATCTTTGACATGAATTACAATATGCATAATACCTCTGGCTTTCTATTGTTGCTACGATCTGGGGAGGTGTACGCATGCGGGTATGTACGTCTGAATATAACGTACTAGAAAGACAAAGCAAACGTGACCGTGCAAGTGTACGTGTACACATCTAGACATCTTTAGCATAGCTCTGCTCGGCGATCTAGCGAAGTCTTTATGTGCCATACACTAGTACATCTAGTTGTGAATTAGACATGTGCGTATCATTTAGCCTCGCATACGTATTATTCCAGCAATATGGTATATGTACTATATATGTATCATATTGCATGTCTATCATATCTGCTAGCCATGCTAGCATGCATGCTTGTCACACAGCAGCATGACCATAGCTAGATAGACAACGTAATGTAATATATGTGTAATGCATGTTGTGCATGTCTAGATGTGTGTAACATTCCTGTCTAGCTGTGTCTGCATTCTAGAGCATGTTATCATGACCACTGCATGCATGCTAGCATGCCATTCGCACGTTTATTCGCACAAGCGCTCCTCAGCATCATTGCTCAAGCCTAATACTGGCATAGCTAGACGACAGGACCACAAGCATATCACTCGACTTTGAATTCATGTTGCATGGTCTATGCTAATTAGCTAGTATGGATGTGGAGGATTTACATTGACAATGAATCCAAACATATATGTACGTTAGACTCTTCGTCTTTTTGGGTGGCTTACCAAAGGAGAACTTTGGTACTGCTGTGAGCTCTGTTTTTTTGATCTCTTGCTATTATATCCTGACACGTTGGTCGATTTGGAAGTGGAAGTAGAAGATGATGATGACAATGGTGCAACATTCCGGGATGCGTTCTTCGTCGTAACGACGTTAGTTCTTTTAGATTCTGACGAAGTAGCGTTCATCATCCTTGTTGGACTTTTTATTGGCGGCCGAGAGGAAATCGGTTGTCTACTACTTTTGGGGCTGGTAGGGGCGGAAAGCACGCCCTCAAAACGAGGAGGAAGCATCTCGATACTTCTACGATGTGGCACCGCATTACCTCCTCCTCCTCCTCCTCCTCCTCCTCCTCTTTGCTGCTGCTGCTGCTGCTGCTTTGCTTCTGTCTCCATTCCATCTTCCATAGAGATGTAGTCAAACCTTCCCATATAACCAAGATAAATGCTGCACTTTTTCCTGATTCTGCCTTTAAATATCGAGGGAGCCATGATAATTTTCTCTCCTTTTGGAAATACTATAATGATTCTCAATTGGAGGAACATCGCTGCCATTTGCAAGTCAATGTGATCTAGATGACCATTCCGATGTCGTCTCGCTCTTACTTCGATTCCATAAATATTAGCAGTTGCTCTTTTAGCTACGTTCTCGTACCTAGATATTAGTTCGTCATATTTCCATTTAATATACTTTCGTAACCTTCGAGATGCGTCTTGGGAGGCCGGATCTAAATCATCAAAATACTCGTGGAAGTGCTTGGGTGCCTTTGTCGCCATTTGGTGGAGGATGCCTTGCACCGCACATTCATTCAAGTTGCTGGTGTAAGCTTTTAAATGTTTTTGTAAATTCTCAGCCCTATAAATCCATCACCAGAGAGGAAAAGGTGGAGGAGGAGGCGGGGGGGAGAGAGAGAAAGAGATAGAGAGAGAGATAGGTACAAACGTCAATATTTTCATGAAGAAGATGATGAATGGTGCATCCTGTGTAAGTATGGCGGTTGTTGTTCGTTTTTGTTCTCTACATCTTTCATCATTATTATCATCATTATCATCATTATCATCATCATCATCATCATTATCATAATCATCATGATACTACTGACTGGTCACTGAGGCATCTTCTCTGAAAGCTCTTTCCAGGAAGCGGATTCATTTCTTGTTGATTCACGCAATACTCCACATACATCTTATACTGTACAATTCTTATAATCGGCATATCCAGTGAATTAATGATCTGTAGAAAAGTCTTGATTTCCCCTCTTCCTCCTCCTCCTCCTCCTCCTCCTGATGCTGCTGGTGGTGCTCCTCTTTTCTGTTGAGACCTGCTGCTGCTGCTGCTGCTACGTCTAGGTGAATGCGGGCTAGGTATAGAGACATCATCATGTGTAGCATAAAGAGACGGGGAAGGAAGAGGAGGAGGGAAATGAAGATTTTGATGATGATGAAGCAGCTGATGATGATCATTGTAATCACCTACTGCTGCTACATTTTGCGAAGAAGAATATATCACAGGCTGCCATTCCCCCTTATGTAGAGCTAATACCCAAAATCTATTGTTCTTGTTGTTGTTGTTGTTGTTGTTGTTGTTGTTGTCATCGGTATTTTCCCGGCTATTTTGCTGTGATATAGTAGTAGTAACTGCTGCTGGTGACAACGCCACAAGCTTAGAGGAAGAAGAAGAACCAGTAGGAAGAGGATCACTCGTCGTCTAAAGGTGATATTATAAAATAAATAAGCAAACAACTTAAATCATTAACAACGTCAACAAATAACTAAATCTATTGGAAAACGAAAGGACTCTGTTGAGAATCATTATAAATTGTGTATCAAGATAGCCTCCTTGACAATGAAGAAAAGTAACAAAAGGGAAAAAAAGACAACAACCAAATTATCAATGGCGTTTGATACCAATACAATGAAGATATTATATATGAATATGATTACCGGAAATACAAGAAGGATTCTAGTCCCAGTGTAATTGGCGATGATTTGACAGGTCGCAAGGTCCATTTTGAGTCGATTTACAGCTGCAGCTACAGATAATTGCTGAGTATTCCTACTGCTGCTGCTGCTGGTGGTGGTGGTAAATCTACTATCAGCGAGGGCGGATGACAGAAATGTCTTCTCAGTCAACTCAAACTGATGCAAAGGTGCTGCTGCTGTTGAAGTAGTGGAGGGAGATATGCTGCTTTCAGCATTATTATTTGGCAAATCACCTCCACCTCCACCACCACCACCACCACCAGTAGTAGCTGCTATGGGAGGAGAAGGAGAAGGAGGAGGAGGAGGACTCTCACAATATTGGCGAAGGAGAACGCAACTCATGATTGCTCCTATAAAATCCTTTTCTTCCTCCTCTGAAATCGTCACTATCGTTGTATCTCCACAGTGGTGGTCATGTTTCTTGTTCTTGTCCTCCTCCTCCGTTTTGTTGTTCTTCGTATGTTTCTTCTCCCTCTTCAGATATAGGGAAGCGAGTGCACGATACAAGCTATTACTACTTCTTCTTTTCATCATACTCTGGCTTTGAGTTGGTTTCTTTTCTTCTCTGATAATCCACCTACTGTGAGACTTAAATGTGAGATCACACATTCTTCTTCTGTCGTAAAGTGCTAAACTATTATGTAAATTGTTCTCTAGAATAAGCTTAGATGGTCGTGATGACATTGTGTACTCGATGTACTGCTGATCTCGTTTTGGTGAAAGAAATAGTCGTCCTGCCCTCCAACCTCTCTGTCCTCCTCCTCCTCCTCCTCCTCCTCCTCCTCCTCCTCTTCCTCCGTGCACTGTTATTATTGTTTCCCGACGCAGATCTTTCCATATTTTCCTAGGAGGTTCTTCTTCTTCTTCTTTTGATCATTATCATTGTGATTATCAGCTAGAACCCCGTGCTGCACTCCACCAATCTTCTTGTCAAAGTCAGCTTTGTTGTCCATCGATACGCTCAGCGATTTGATCACGTGGTGGATCACAGGTTCAATCTTTAGGATCCTTTGCCGTATTTTTTGAATAAATGCACGCGACACAGAACGATTGTTATCAATCAACCGGCAAAAACCGCGTAGATGTTGGCTGTATGGCCCACTTGGAGCTTGCAGGATTTTAGGAAGCTTCGTCTTTCTCCACCGTGTGTGCAGTCTCTGCACCAGAAGATCTGGGAATCCGTCAAATTTCTTGCTGATCTGCTCCAAGAATTCTCCTCGGATTTTGAATTCATCACCTCTTCTCTTGATTTCATCACTTCTCCTTTCAGCGGAAATCTCCCGAAGCTTTCCGATAAATCTTTGCATATGCTGTTGGAGAGAGAGCACAATGTCATTCTTCATCACAATTTTTATTTCCCGGGCTAAAGAGAGTTTGGAGACGCAGAGTTTTTCAGTCCTGCCATCAATATCAGCAAGAAGGGATCCTGTGCCCCCTCCTCCTCCTCTTCTCCCACCTCTCAATCCTCCCTTGATGCCACCACGCTTACCACGAATGGGCTCACAGCAGTAGTCTCTAAAGAGTTTGGTAAGCGTTTCGGAGAACCCCTTTTCCCTGGTCTTCTGCAATCCTCCTCCTCCTCCTCCTCCTCCTCCTTTCTTGTGGTAACTACTACTACTACTACGATGTTGGCGGGTGGTGGTGTGTCTACTAAACAAATTCTTAAGACTCTCTTCCACGCGGTCCCTTACAACATCAATGAGCAGTTGCTTCAGATCATCGCCTTGTTTTGTCCTAAATCTTTCGATAGTCACACCCAAGCTTGAGACAAACTTGTCGTCAGCAATCTGTAGTAAAGGTCCTAAGGCAACTTGAAGCTCTTTCCCATACACGTTTGTGCTGTAGAATATTCGTTGCCCGTAGTCATTGAAGCATTTTACCAGTCTATCCCTCACACCCTTCCTCTTTTTCTCTCCAAACCGCTGCCAGGCTGCTCGCACAATCTGCAGCACGTCATCGGTGTAGAAAAACTGCTCATGAGCTTCCCTGGACGCGACCATGCTTGGATGACTCGCAATGGCACGATACACAGCCTCTACGTTGAGTTTGCCCTGAAGGCAATCCTTGACTGTGTTGTTAACTTCGGTGGGAAGATCGATTTCAATTGAGGCGTCAGTCTCCGTATTGTGATCTAGTCCTGCACGTAGTAGCGACTTCAACTTTCGGATCATTCCACCAAATTGGTTTTTGAGGTAAGCTGCCTGTGAGAAGCCTCCAAGCATCTTCATCAGGTCACGTCCATTGCTGCGTATCCTCGCAACAAGAAATTCCTCCAAGCGATTATCATTGTTATTATTATTATTATTATTATTATTATTACTAGCATTATTCCTCCTCCTCTCAGGTGTAGTACCAAATAATGTAAGGGGGTTGTTCTCCGTTATAGCAGTTCTTAGGGTTGATGCAAGGTACGGTCGACACAGGGCAAACATGAAGTGATCATCAAACATCTGCTCACGTTGCTGCTTAGATAAAGAGCATCGTCTTAGATCGTCCACGATCTTCGCCTTGGCGTCCTTAATCATGCTCTTCTCCGCAACCTTGTCACTCTGCATTGCGGTCGCCAGCTGTGGCAACAGGTTGTTGTTGTGATTATCCTCCTTAGACTCCCTTATATGCTTCGGTGTCTTGAGATCAGACTTCTCTCGACAGCCGAGAATGCTGAGATGTGTATCACCGTGCAACCAGCTTTGCAGTACATGGTTGCGAAAAACCTCCAGAACAGACTTACTGTTGGACAGGTTCTTGTGCCTGAGTAGTAGTAGTAGTAGTAGTAGTAGTAGTAGGTAGGTGTCATCATCATCATATGTACTACTACATCAAGAAGAAGAAGAAGAAGAAGAAGAAGAAGAAGAGGAAGAGAAAAGGGAGGGGGAGGGAAGGAGAGGTGCTCTTTGTACCCAAGACAAAGCACAACATTTGTTGCATTCTGAAGAGAAGCAATGAGCTGCTCGTTCTTGAAGGGATCGGTCTCATTACATCCTGGTGGATCAACTATGCGAGTTGACTCTAACACGGCACAGGGGGCATAAATATGCAGCGATTTGGCAAGTGAATTCACTACTGGTTGTCGGAGTATTTCGAAGATGCGATCTCGCACATGAACACGGTCGGAGACGATATCACCACCCTTTCCAAGCACAACGTACACATTTCCAAGCTCAGCCTCCACCTTTGGGTCGAATTTCACACCCCCCGACTGTGATGATGATGATGATGATGATGATGATGATGGTGAGTATGAGGATGGGAGATACGTATCCTCATCGTCGTAAATGTCATCCTCTTCCACCCCAGTAACCATGGAGAGGAGTTTCACCATGTAGAGCCGGCGCTCGTCCTGCTCCTTCTCAAGCAACCCAGCACGCCATTTCTCCAGCTGGCCTTTCCAATCGTACTGCGTCAAAAGGGTCTCCACCTCGGTCTTATTTGATACGATGAGCACAGCATGGTACAACGAAGAGAAAGAGAACACTGTTTTGAGGGAGGTGACAGAACCAGAAGCGTCACTATGCTTAACCAAGAAAGGGATCTGCGGCTTCATATTGTTATCTCCAGAGTAGAAGCGAAGCATCCTCTGCACCTCCTCTCTCTCGGCTGCTAAAACCCTGGTCTCCTTCAAAATGTTGTTCTCATTGAATCGCTTCTGTGCAACACTCCTCGCCTGCTCGAAGTGCTTGTCCACAAGAGCATGTGCATCATCCTGTACATTCTTGGCGTTGTTCCTCTTCATTCGGTTGCGTTTTCGTTTTCGATTATTGTTAGTTCCTTTTCTTCTATTGGTATTGTGATGAAGCATGGCCTCTTCCAGCATCATCAGTTCTCCAGGTAAAACATCATCTATGGGTTTATTGTCGGGTCGATTTGCCTTCTGATACCACTCTTTAGAGTACTCCGAAGTACGAAGAGCTTGGTCAAGTGCAAAGCTTTTCCCTATACGGCTCTCTCCAAGAAGTACGACCTCGTTTTGATGCTGCTTGAAGCCCTTCAAAAGCTCGGTAAAGTCTATCGACACTGACCTGTGATGAATGATTACATGGAAGGGGATGAGGGCGAAGAAGTCTTATTATTAAACACATTATTCCCATATTTTACGTAGACTAGAGATGGGATGAGGAGAGGGATGATGAGAAAGAGTCTCTTGTAATAGTACACCTTATGTCAGATGTTAGCTTCTGCTGGAGGGGTCCATGAGCTAGCGCCTTGCTCGCCCCAATGGATACGATTAGCTTTAACTCGGTCTGTAAATGGTTGAGTATCTCGGGCAAAGGCTTCTGAGTTACATCTTCTTGCGTTAGTGACTCTTCTTCCTCGGAATACTCATCCTCAAACTTCTCCTCAGCCTCGATCGTTTTTAGTTTTTGAACGAATGGAAGAAGATACATGTTATATGCTGTTCGAGTTGTTCCGCGCTTAAGATTGGATTTTGGGTAACCTCGTCTGAACTTCTTAGTGATTTCTGTCCAATCAGCATCAGAGAGCTCCCGGCCCCAGATTCCATGTGTCTTACTAGTGGTTCTTCTGTTGTTCGAGTTCCTTGCTTTCTCTACGATCTTATGGAGCTTGAACCAGTCCCAGGGTTTCTTCATATGTCTCTTGCTGTATTAGTTTTAGTAGTAGTAAGTAGGTTTCATATTCAAATGAGTCGCATCCTTAAAAGCCCAACTACTATTCATCATGAGATAATATTGTGTAGTAGATACAGCGACGGTAGGGAGAAGTCATTAGTCAGACGCACCCATTCACAACAACAACAACAATAGCAACAGAACTACATAATAATATCATCGAGATATCACTAATCCTCCCCAGTTACTACTACAACTACTTTTTCAGCCTTCGAATACGTTCGTTGGATTCCTCATGGAACTCTTCCAACTGCGACAAGAACATCCCTTTCTCATCACCCTCTTGTTGTTGGTATTTTCTTCTATCTGGATTATTCTCATCATCTTTATCTTGCTCCTCATCCGACACTAGATTCACGATGTCCCTCTACAAAGATGGTTAGTTGTACTGATCGTGATGGTAATGGTGGTCGTCGGTGGTAGAAATAGTAGTGGTAACAATCGATCAAAGGAAGTTCCTGTGATAGTGAAGAAAGGCAGGTGAATTGGTTATTACCTTAACGTCGTCGGAAGATTCTGTATCACTTTCAGTTTCTTCGCATACTTGCTTCACGTGCATTCTCGGGTGTTCCGACTTGGGAGATCTCGGTCCGTCCTGAGAGTGGTTCTTTTCATTCCTCTTCTCTCTCTCTCTCTCTCTCTCTCTCTCTCTCTCTTTCTCTCTCTCTCTCTCTCTCTCTCTCTCTCTCTCTCTCTGACCTTTTCAGACATTCTTCGCCTTTTCTTATGTCTTTTCATCTCCTGGGTCTCCTCCTTTGTATCTTTTTAGGAAGGGGTTGTATTATGAGGGGGAAGAGCTTCTCTCAACTTACTTCTTCGCGAAAAAATAAATAAAATTAAAATACATGTATGATAAGAATCTCTAGGGAAAAAAATGATCTGAACATATCCTAATAATATTATTTATTTCAACTAGGGTGCTCTCTGACTAGCTCTACAGTTTTTGGGAAAAATTACATTATCTAAGATATATTAGTATCAATATTTTATCTAAAATTACCCCAATTCAACAGCTAGCGAGCAGGAAGAAAAAGAACCCCTCCCAATGATGCATGGGGTTCCGCTCTTTCGTTCGTGTACTATATGGGCCACTCTTGTCCTGGCGATGATAGGAAGGGCATCTGCAACCACAACTACGACGAGGATAAAATTTCCCACCAGAGGTGCCATTATATCACCGCAGCCTTTTGCTAATACTGATTTATACGTGGACCCACACGCACACACCTCACTAACTCACTCACTCACTCACTAATATGTCGTTGTTCACAGCTTTGAAGGCTTCTAACCAGCTAATGAGGAGCAATTTTGGATGCAGGTCTGCAGCCATAACCTCACAAATGATTCCGCTGCTGACTCTTCAATACTTTGATGAATGATACAAAGCGGTGAGTGGAAGACCAAAATGCCTCGCTCAGTCCTTATACTGGCGTCAAAGAAGGACCAGCCGAAAATTGATCTCAAAGCCATCCAAGGTTTGTGACTGGAAAAAAGTATATTTGAATTTGGAAAATCCCCGTGAGTCTTGAGTAAATCGTTTCTTCTTGCTTCTAAAGAGCGCATGGAAAGAGAGGCTCCTGGATTCATAGCAAACGAGCAACCGCCAGTACTATTACTACTACTACTACTATTAATACTACTCCTTGGATAATATCTGTTGAATTAGCAATAATCACAGTTCCAGCTTGTGTTAGTGTCAAATTTACAATTCAATTCCCAGCAACGAGTACGGAGGGAAGCTGCTATGAATGAAAGCGTGATATCAGGCGTTCGAGGTGAGGCTTGCCCGATTCATCAAACGTTAAATTTATGATGTTCCCTGATCACGTGTCCCATACTGAGCATCATGTCGTTGATTAAAAAATCAATATATATATATATATATATATATATATATATGTCCTTAGCCGGGATCGTGGTTATCGTCTGTTGTATTATGTACGCATTATTTCTTGCTAACGGCGATCTCAAGGTTCTAATTCTGACACAAACTGAAATGGAAATGATGAATATCAAATAGGAATTCGGTAACATCTGAAGAATATGAATTCTATTTCGCTTCTTATTTCTCTACCCAACTAATTCTTCTCATCAGCTACCTTCTTGGATTCAGGATTTATCTTAAGTATTTTTAACAGCCAAATTTGGCACGGACGCCATTGATGAGAAAGAATAGATTGTGGCGCGTGCTAGCGTGTGTACATGCATCAGAACCGAATGCATGCCATGTGCATAGCTCTTTCGCGTAATAGCAGTAAATTCCAACGATTTTCGATAATGTACTATCCATGCCTAAAGTTATGCACAAATAATGTGTATCCGTTCACGATTATTTCGTGCTATCTAGCTATGCTAGTATGCGCATTATTGTCGTATCGCACTGCCATATATATAGAACGTAGTGATGCACGTCTGCTCTTGCTGCATGCATGCTAGCATGGCAACGCGTAGTGATGTAGCACTTCTTATTAATCTACACACATATATAAGACGCATGTAATGAAATCTTTAAGTTTTTTCAATAGTCATCCTAATGTACGTAGCTGTGCAATGCAACGGCTACAGCGCTCAAGTTGTATCTGTTTGTTTCCTTCTACACACACATTTGCATACATATATACTATATTTTATAGCGCATCTAAGGATGTTGATCTAGCGCAGAGCAAACATGCTCATGCTAGCATGCTGCAGCATGCATGCAGCACCATGTACAGCGTGTCTCGGATGGATCAGAGAGACTAAGTTGCATAGCGATGGCAAGCTTGTTGTTTTGTGCTTTCTGGCTGACGCCTAGCGTTGTTGCTGTACTTGCTAGCTAGCTAGACAAAATTTAGAGTGTGTGCTCTGCCAACAAATGCACTAGCAGAGCGCACGTGTACCGTCTAGACCGTACATTTATCATTGTCTATCAATGCTGAGCAAATTGCACACTGTATCCGTCATGTAAGCTGAAACAGTTTTGCGATTGAAGTGCCTGTGTGTTAGCCATGCCATGCTGGCATGCTAGCATGTATGATGAGATATTGTGTTCATCATCCCCATGCGCACGAGCATGCTCACTTATCGTTCTTTGCTTTTAATTGACTAAACATGCCATTATTATACCTGCCTTTATTTACACTGCTAACGTCTCAATTTCAGCTCTCAAGTCTTCTTCGATGAACTAGCATCCCGTGCTGCGGCTTTTCGCTCCTTCTCAGTAGTTTGCCTGAGAACGAGCTCAACTCGCATGTTGTTCGGAAAAAGTTTGTGCTTTTCATCCTTACAAGCCTCATCAATCTTGCTTTTGGGCAATATAAATCGGTAAACTTTGGTCCGAGTCCCTCCAATTGTGCACAGAGAAGCAGTCGATAGGCGTGAAGAAGAGATGCGTGATGATGAAGATTGGTTCCGCCGGTGATGTTTTGAAGAAACAGATGGTGGTCTCAGCAGGTTAGTTGTGTTACGTTGATGTTTTAAAACAGGCCGAGATCTCAGCTTCCTTTCTCCTCCATCTGCTGTAACACCACCCTCACTGGTAGAAGTAGCAGCAGGATCACTGCTGTTGAAGTAGCTGTTATCATCATCGTCGTAGTCGTCGTCTTGTTCTTCTTCAGCAGCGAGAAAACGAGTATTGAACCAAAAACGAAACAATTTTACTGGCTTCTGTCTTA
Organism: Bigelowiella natans CCMP2755; assembly: GCA_000320545.1. Classification (NCBI taxonomy): domain Eukaryota; phylum Cercozoa; class Chlorarachniophyceae; genus Bigelowiella; species Bigelowiella natans. The sequence goes on from ADNK01001665.1 coordinate 77,201, forward strand.
AACCTACTTTTGGTAGGAATCGAAATTGCAACAAGATGTCGTTGTCCACCGTGACTATACCGTCTACTCCAGCAGTGAAAAGAACGTAATCGAGACCTCTCCTCACGTCACAACGGACCCGACCACGTGATATGTACTCGCGTGCAAGTAAAGCGCCTTTACCCTCTGCACGTTCAAAGTCCTGTCGCACCACAAACCATAGGTCTACGTCATCAGCGGCGGGATGTTGCTGAGAAGAAGAAGGATTGAGCGAGTAAGCTGCCGACTTGACACATTTAGGTATGCCTAAGATTCTGATGGATATCAATCGTAATGGATTTCGAGTTGGTACGGTTTCTGGTGGTTGTCTTAAGTATTGATGAAAATAATGAACGTAACGTATTTGGGATGGTATTGTGACTCCTTTTTGATCTTTTGTCCTTTTCACAGCAAATAAGCGTAAGGCTCTTTCCGCATCAAACCATGGATTGGTGTACATAAGAAAGCAGGCTATCATAAATCCAGTGCGTCCTTTGCCAGCTTTGCAGTGAATGGCTATTACGTTCTTTGCATTGAATTTTAGCCAACAAGATGCTTCTTTCATGAAAATCTCGACGCAGTCAATAGGGCAGGGATTGTGGTCGTCAAAATCATGAACGCTGACTCTATCATGAAACTTGCTTGTAGCGTAACTGTGAAAGAAACAACGTTTATTTATGAAGAAAAAGAAGAAGAAGAAAGTGAATATACTACTACTATAAATTACAACTAAATAAATAGAATTATAGCTGCATGATAAAACATACAGTCGGTCTAAAGCTATTAACATCATCATCATCATCATCATCTTTTTGCAGTAACTAGCAACTTGTAGTTACAAATACTACATACCGTCTTTCAGAACATAAGTTATAAATCCAGTAATGATCTTTATGTCTAATCTCGAAGAATCGTTGTACATCTCGCATTGAATTACGATAATTTGATTCCATCCCTGCCGACACCACGTATGCACATGCAAAACACATAATAGTGTGAGTAATCATATTTTTCTTCCTCTTGATCTTTTCTTCTTCTTGTGTAATATGTTAAAAAGATGTATCTATTATGACCTTCTGAAGGGAAACCCATCGCTATGAGGTTTGTATCGATGTATGTAAGATCAAGATCAAACTCACGACTATGGAACCGCCGTTTTTTCTTTGAAACTTTAGAGCGAATGACGTCGAGTGCTGATTTCTTCTGGAAAGTCTTTTTTCCTTCTCCTCCTCCTCCTCCTTTATCAGAAGTATTATTATTGGACGAATACAAAGACTTAGGCGATGATGGTAAAGAATCTTGTTGATCCTGCTGGCGGTGCTGCTGTTTTTCATCATCGTCATCTTCATCAGAGCCTCCGTAATCCTCTGCAAGCTCCTCTACATTTTGGACCAAATACTTTGGGAAAGTACCCGATTTATCCGGTCGTCCTGCAATATACCCGCGCCATAACTTGGCTTTTGCATTTGCAGTGCATGAACCTTCTGACAATACGTTCAGGAAAGATGTGGGAATAGAGCAAAACTTTCTAGTATTTACAATGATAATACTCCAAGGGCCTTCTGTCCTCATTATCGTGACTACTTGGCCTTTGCTTAATTGAATATTGCTCTTGACGGATGGTTTGATAAGAGGCATTGTTGTTGTTGATGATGATAATGATGATGATGGATCATAGTCTTCCTTAATCTCCCCTGTCTTTGTCATCATGCTTGGATCTTCAAATATCTCTAGATAATTATTAGGAACAATACCCTCCTAACAACAACGAGGGGATCGCAAATAATACGCAACAAAAGAAAGAAAGATGCGTCAGATCTCTGCTGCTATGTGCGTATTGCTTGCTTGTTGTTGTTGTTGTTGTGCGTGGTGCATATGATAGGATCGCCCCATTATCCAGATTCTGTAAGCAGCAGCAGCATCTGAAATCGTCGTCACTGCTACTAATACTAATACTACTATCACCACTATCATCACCCACTACCACCACCACCACCACCACTACTACTACTTCTACCACTATTACCTGCTTTTCACCCACCGCATCAGCAGTAGTAGTAATAGTAGCACTGGATGAAGATGATGCTGGTGCTGCTGCTACTCTAGAACCATACCACCAATTTTCAAACCCAGACTTTCCTTCCTTGCCGAGTATGGTGATAACATCATTTTTCTTAAATGGAAGCTCATTGTTGGCTGGATTTCCTTTGAATGTGTGCTTAGCCCTAGCAATTATACGACGATGATGACTCTCGTGCCCACCATCGGTTGGTTCTGTCGAGGTCACGACGATTATATCGTCATATCTGAATAATAATAATAAATAATAATAATAATAATAATACATGGAGAACATAACACAGAGCACCGCAGAGAAAAGAAGAATAAGAATAAGAATTAGAATAATAATTAGAATAATAACAACAACAAGAAGATAGGCTGGTAGGGTTAGAGATCATTGATTGGAGGAGCAGGTGTATGATACTACTACTACTACTATATACCTGAAGTTTAATGATTCAAGCGATTTAGATGAATGATCTTTGAGCGCTCTGCACCAAATCTCTCTCTTGTTTATTGAAAAACGATGATGATGAGTTGGGGAAAGATAACCGGTAGGAGTTGAACATGATGATGATAATGCTGTAGTAGAGATACTATTAAAACGGGAGGACGACAGCAGCCCCCCTCCCCCCACTTTTGGTTTTCTCTTGGTGTCATCGCCATACAATCTAGACTTCTTGGCTTTCTTGGAGGAAGAAGAGGGACTATCATCATCACCATCATCAGGGTTATTATTTGTGCTAAGTAGTTTCCTTTCTGCTGCAGCACCAACAACATTACTATTGTGTGATGATGCCGGAGATAATGGAGAAGATACTGCTGCTGCTATTGATGATGATTGATTAGTATTCTGATGATCACGAGGGCGGTGAGGAGAAGCTCTTCTAGGTTCATCATCATCATCGTCGTTGCTGGAGCTTCTTACATGAATGATATTCAGTGATTTCTTCTTCTTCAATGATGGATTGGATTCTAACCTGTTTTATCACGCAAACACCGCGGATGAGAATGAATCATGAGTGAATGATGATAAGAATGAATCATGAGTGAATGATGATAGCAATAGTAATGATGATGGTAATGATGGTGATTAAAGAAGCTTATTATTGTTAAAGCTTATTGCGTTTTAAAGCATATGAAGAATATTTTGGTAGTAGCTTTTAGGAAAGAAATAAATACATGTTGGTAGTATGTATTTGTTCGGCAGTAGTGAGTTCTCTGAGCGCTACCACTGCTACTATTATTATTATTGCTACCACTACTAACACTATGAAGAAACAGAAAACAAGAAAAAGAAGAGACGAACATATACCTACTGGTACATGGCTGTTATTGATCTACTATAACAATAACAACTACTAGTAGCTAGCAACAACATAAATAACAATAATAATACTAACGAAGTAATACCACTGGCCCTCCTCCTCCTCCTCCTCCTCCTCCTCCTCCTCCTCGTCTTCTGGTACTCCCAAACCGATCATAGAATACCAATTATTGGTTTCAAAATCAGAAGAAGCAGCAGGCAATGTTTTCAAGAACTGCACAGAAGGTGGCAGGCCTGAATAATACATTGACAACAACAACAACAACAACAACAACAACAACAACAACAAAGAAACCAGACAGAAATGAGTCGCTCAGAAAAAGATGATAAGGCTGCTGCTGCTGATGATGATGATATTGATAGTGATGGCGAGGAAGAGTGCAATATATATATATATATATATATATATATATATGTATTGAAGTGTTGTCCGTCCCTCTCTGCTTCGTGTTTAGTGTAGTAGTAGTAGTAGTAGTAGTAGTAGTAGTGGTAGTGGTAGTAGATGGGTTATTGTACCGACTACTACTATTACTACTACTACTACTACTACGTGACATACTGAATAATGGGCGATGAGTGTTTAGATGAATCGTAGATTATTTCTCAGTAATTTACTAGTCAAAATGCATATGAATTATGGAGACAATCAAAGCACCAGCGATTGTGACATTTAAGCATAATACGAAGATAAAAAATACAATATAACAACAACAATAATAATAATGAAAAGCAGGTTGAAGTCTGTAAAGAACAAAACATTTCTCTGTTTTCTTTCACACGTATGTGTGTACGTGCTGGCGGTGACACTGTTATTACTACCTCTTTCCTTCACCCACTTCATCACGGCCTAATCATTACATAGTTGTATCGTAACAGATTAGAAACAATGATAATAAATAATAATTAGACCATAGGAGTAGTAGTAGTAGTAGTAGTAGTAGTTATAGTAGAGCTGTGAGTGATGCATCTGTTGTTTGGTAGCTCTATTTAATATACAACAACAACAACCTCCTGCTACTGTCTACCACTGCATAAATAGAAAAGAGCAGGCAAGTATTCCATATGTAATGTGATGTGATATGTGATGTGATGTGATGTTTCCATGACATGCTGCTGCTGCTGTAGCTCATTCCCTACTGCTATTATTACATACTTCTCACTTATTTCCTACTAACTACCACTGCTGCTGTACTATATAAGAACTAGTAGATCCTAGTAGTAGTAGATCGTAGTAGATCGTAGTAGCCTAACCCTAGCCTCCAATCTGATTTTTTGGGTAGACTTGACGTGTGCTTCCCACTTGTTGGAATCGTTGGATTCCATTTGTGCTGCTTTTGTCTTTAGCTCTATGTACTTTCGCATGGAACGCTGCATTACCTTCAAGCGTGAGCTTTCTATTGAATTCAAGCTTGTCAATAAGAAAGGCAGGGTTTCATCCGTGTATTTCTGTAGAGAAAGCATCACATCTTCTCGAGTTTCTTCACATTTTAGTATGGCCTGGTGCGCTTTCTCTTTGGCATTGAGCAAGGTATGGATGAGGTCAGAATCCATTTCATTTCTATTTTCAACAAGGGAATTTACCCATTCTTGGCATAATAAAGGAGATACCTATAGAGAGGGAGGAGGACAGAACAAACAAACAAACAAAGAAGAAGAAGAAGAACAACAAGAACAACGTATGATGATCATGATTATGCTTTAAGAACAACAACAACAAGAACAACGTATGATGATCATGATGATGCTTTAAGAACAACAACAACAACAACAACAACAACAACAACGTATGGTGATCATGATGATGCTTTAAGAACTACAACAAGATTATGTAACGTAACGATGTACATACAGGACTGTAGGAAGAGAGGAAGAGCAGGCAAAGGAGGAGGGGGAAGGGGGGAGGGAGAATGGACAACTTCTAATTTACCAACGATGCTATAAATCTACCACTATTATTATCATTATCATCACCATCATCATCATCATCTTCTTCTTCTTCTTAATCATGACGAGGAACATCACCATCATCATCATCATCATCTTCTTGATCATGACGAGGAACATCACCATCATCATCACCATCATCTTCATCATCTTCTTCTTGATCATGACGAGGAACATCACCATCATCATCATCATCATCATCATCATCATCTTCTTCTTGATCATGACCAGGAACATCACCATCATCATCACCATCTACTTGATCATAACGAGGAACATCACCATCATCATCATCCTCTTCTTCTTCTTCTTGATCATGACGAGGAACATCACCATCTTCATTTTGTTCATCATAATCATCATAATACCGCTTTGAAGATAAAGGTCCTTGATTTGGTCTGTATGCTAAATTGTCCAGGAGAAGAGATACTCGGTTTTATCCTTGTACCATCAAGTGGAATGACACCCTGAGGTTTCTGCTGTTTTTCTGGAGAAATCTTTGATTTGTAGTATTCTAGATGCACACCACCTTCATTGCTCACGCTTTGAAGTCTACAATACCTACACGAAGAAGAACAAGAAGAAGATAATGTGTAGCAGCAGAAGAACATCAATACAAACAACATTAACAACAATAATAATATTAATCATTATAAGACAACATCGTCATCATCATTTTTCGTAATCGCGAAGAAGCTGCAATATAAGCTGCAATATACAAATTGAGTAGTCGTGAGTATTTTCAATGATTATGAATGATACATAGGTTATATATATCTCTTGCAGTTTATCTTTCTCTCTGCTCTTGTTGCTACTTACTCTTACTTACCTACTCATCGATCGTACGTACTACTATCTATCTATCTATTTATCTATCTAATACTATAGCCCACCTTATATGCAACGTAATTATATAGTAGTATTACATGTTTTGTATGATCATCATCAAGATCAAGATAAAGATGATGCTACTATTATTATTATTATTATAATTATTATTATTACTATTATCAAAAATATACCTTCTTTTAAATCGGGTATTGTACTGACCAGCCTTTTCTAACCATCCTTCCTTCAATGTGGTGTTGTTGTTACTGCTGCTTTCCAAAGACGGCTTATTTCCTTCATTATCAGCACTATTACCACCACCATTATGGCCACTCATTAATGAGGACGATTGAGAGGGGAAAAGCAGCAATGATCCTCGCTTATTTGTAGTCGATTTTTGTTCTAAATCGTGTTCAACTTTGGTAATGAGATGACGGATATCCGTTGTCCATGAAGTCCCATTAGCGACTGCCTTCGTTCGGACGTCTATGTTACAACAACAACAACAACAACAATTTGTGTAAAGTATCATGCAAATTACAATAATATAATACAACATTTGGTAAAAAACGATGATTGTATGATGGTAATGATGCTCCGATGATGATCTGATTGCGACAAATAACTGCTTTAATACTACTACTACTACTAGTAATAGTAATAGTAGTAGTAGTAGTAGTAGTAGTAGTGTAATAACAACCCACCCTTGAGCTCATCTAGAGCATTAGCAGCCGCTATTTCCTCAGCCTTTGATCATTAAATCCATATAATGGATGATCATATTCGGTCGAGCATCACACACACAAACACACACACACACACACACACAAATTCATATAATGGATCATCATATTCGGTCGAGCATCACACACACACACACACACACACACACACACACACGCGCACACATCGATAGTAGTAGCAGAGTAGTAGTAGTAGCAGTAATAATAATAATAATAATAATAATGCGTGTAGTAGTAATAGTAGTAGTAGTAGTAGTAGTAGTAGTATCAAAATGGTTCCATCCATCCATCCATCCATCCATCCTATTATTGTATACTGTTATTACTAGTATTCTTATTATCACCTCAAACTGATCGTTTATTTTAGTGAGATCAAGGAGAGCTTTGGTGTACATGTCACCAACGTCTCGAAGTTTTTTCTCCAAAATGGAATGTTGGTTGCTGAGAGGTGCGGCAACTAGTTTCAACACATTTTGTGATAAATCCCGAAGTCGATGTGCAGCGCTAAGATCGAACCTGTGGAGGGGGGGGGGAAGGAGAGAGAGGCAGTCAGGCAGTCAATCATTGATCCATGCACTTATTCATTCTTGAGAAGTAGTAGTAGTAGTAGTAGTAGTAGGGTGTTCCTAGTAATAATGAAGGGATGAAGTAGTAGTAGTAGTAGACGGTGTACTAGTAATAATGAAGGGGGGTTTGTTGCCTACAACAAGAACATTAAAAGAAGATGATGGTGGAGTCTGTTTAAGTTGGCGGATAATGTGGTTTAATATCTTGCAAAGAAGCAAATCATAAATTGTACGGCACACATGTAGTATTATGTTATGTAGTAGTCGTTGTACGCACTGATGCAGTTTGTAGAGAGCATTTAAGACCGGTTTCATTACATCAGAATCCATTTGTGCATATTTGGTGCTCCTTTCTCTCTCTGCGGTCTCAATTGTTCTTTCTACATATGCGGGAGTCTTTTCCCATTGTTTCCTTAAATACGAAGCAAAACGCTTCATTACGTACAATCCAGTCCTCACTTGCTCAAAAACAAGAGGGTACCTGAGGAGAGAGGAGGGATTTGGATGATGATCACAACGACATACGACGAAAGTAGTAGTATTGGTTATGCTGATTATAACAATAATGGTCTGATGATAACAATGATACTCGTAAACCCTCTTCATTTATTATAGATCAATGGTTAGGGTTATTGTAGTAGTAGCAGCAGTGGTTGAGGTGTATGCTTCCACATGTGATTATGATTATTAATATTATTACACATAACAACAATATGTAGTAATGGTGACTAACTGGTGAGTCAGTAGAGCGAATCCTTCTTGTTCTGCCCATCCACGCACTGGCAACATACCATCCTCCCCCCCTTCCTCCTCAAGATTATTATTGTGGTTGTTCTTGTTCACATCTTCGTTTTTTGTGGTGGTGATGTTAACGTCAGCACCGACGTCAGTCCTTCCTTCATCATCATCATCATCATCATATTCTGGCAGCCTCCTCCTCCTTACTTCTGCTGCTGCTGCCTTGTCTCCTCCAAATACCTCTTTGAATTCTGTAACCTCTGTCTCCCCTCCCGTCGGACTATCTCGTTCATCATTATCTTGGGGTGGTGGTGGTGGAGGTGGAGTTGGAGTCAAAGCTCTAGCATCCTCCTTCGCATCTTTTGCATGACCAAACCCCTCCTCATCGGCCTCCTCCTCAGAAAACTCAGCACTCAATGGAGGTGGTGGCGGTACTTCTTCATCATCATCACCCACAAGTGCGCCGTGTGGGTGGAGATGTACACCATCTTGTTCCATATTTCTTTTCAATTGTTACCAAAAATACTGGCACTTTAAGATTGCAATTTTCTCTGTTGTCTTCCCTCCTTGATTATTCTCTGAGAGGACTATACCCAAATGATATAGACTGTTTTTGGCTGATATTGAATTCTGCTTCTTCTGTCCGTCCTAACGAAAAAGCCCGGTGTTACTGTAGAGGAGACGTTTAAGCAGTACGTGTACCATCTAGACGTTCATTCATTCATTCCATCTTCTGTGAGCTTTGTAGTGCGAGATCGATCATGCACAGATTTCCTGGATTTCCTCCTCTGTTATAATGTTTACGTCATACACTTTTCTTTGTCGCATGTAAGAAACTCCATTGTTAGATATTTGCTCTGATGTTTCGGAATCCAGCAGCAGAGAAAGGTTCTAGGTCCCGAGATGATGAATGATGATGATGGATCCTTCTCCCTCTCCGACGACCATCTTCACAGTAAAGGAGATCAAATAATATCCTCATCAGTATAGAACGAGGAGTACACTGTAAAAGAAGGAAACCGAAGAGAACGATGAGGATGATAGGGAGGAAAAGATTACACAAGTGTCATCATAATCATCATGAACATCATTATCGTTTAAAACCCCAGCAGATCAGAACGAAATCATCCGTTGAGCTGTGGATAAATCTTGCTATGGCAATTTGATGGAAATAATGCTGCTACTACTAGTGCATGTCTTACGAGACATATCGTCATCTTGTAAGTCATGGATACTGCACGTCTTACGAAACATATCGTCATCATCTTGGAAGTCATGGTGGTCACTGCTAGTAGTAGCGATGATGGTTTTACTATCGATGAACAACTTCAGTGGAGTCAGGAGTTTACGAACATCTCTCCAAGGAGGTTTAAAGGAGGATTTCGACGATGGTAAGCAAAGAATCAATACATAAGGAGGAGGGATTAATCACTATCTGCTAAATCATCTCATTCTCTTCTTCTTCTTCTTCTTCTTCTTCTTCTTCTTCCTTTTGCAACGATTATTCCTACTTATTATTTTGTATTATTATTCGATATTAAGGATATTTGGGAGCATCAGGCTTTCTCACAGAGTTCAGCAGCAGATTTAAAGATGAGAAATTCGAACAAGAGATGGCTTCTAAAATGCGGACGGCGTGGAAAATTTTCAATCTTTTGAGGCCAAACTGGCGACAGATTGCTGAAAACTTGGGTAGTCTTTGTCACTAAAGAGGAGGGGGAAAGAAGAATATACATGCGTTCGAAGTCTTCTCCCATGACCACCTCCACCCCCCTATTCTACATCCCTTCTTCTTCCCTTGCAAACAAAATATCACCACACACACTATGTATGTAGGGGCCTCGGTTAACGACTCTTCTGTTATGAAATTAAAGGTGATGAACAGGAAGCTACAACCACCACTACCACTACCGTGATGCCCATTGCATGATCATCAACATCATCATCATCATCATCATCATCATCATCATCAACTATGCAGTAGTAGTAGTAGTAGTAGTAGTAGTACTAGTATCATCCTAGTCTACTACCGGTCTCTCTCTCTCTCTCTCTCTCTCTCTCTCTCTCGCTCTCTGCTTTTTATGATCTAGATCGATCTATTTCATCATCCATGATTCTCTTGAATTGTTCTTAGGAGCAGTATGAGCTTCAG
>ADNK01001663.1:0-49775 GCA_000320545.1 Bigelowiella natans CCMP2755
TACCCCCCCTCCATCCGTTGTCACTATCCCTTTTCTGTTTTGATTCTGCACGGAAGCTATAACCTTGCATACGTCACACCAGATCTTTCCACCTTCTTTTGCCACGATTTTGACCAATGTATGATTCTTTTAGACACCATTTACAACATATATAAGTTAGGAGCGTCTATGCCCAGTCTCTTTCTATCAGCTTCTCTTTCTCTCTCTCTCTCTCTCTCTCTCTCTCTCTCTCTCTCTCTTTGTGTGTGTGTGTGTTTACGCCTCCCATCCCAATCAATTTCATCAACACCCAAAACTAGCCCTTTGCACTTTCGTAACAAGTACAAGTAGGAGCATCACGGTTATTAGACAAATAATGGACGGCGGAACCGCGTTATTAATAATTAAAAAAACAACAACATGTATTTATCTTACCTTTGGGCACTTGTCGAGTATTCTTGGAGCTACTTTCGTTGGGGCCTTCTGTTAGAGGGTGAAATTAATCTATGTGGGATAATATAGAAATATACGTATTATATATATATATATATATATATATATATATAATTCTTTTTGTAAGTTGGAGTTCTTCAAATTCAGCCTCGATTCCTTCATATTACCTTGTCTTTCACGCTTCCTGCATTTCTGGGATTATTCTCTGAAAATTCATGCAGTGCGAGTACCCCCTGTGGCAAACTCTTCTTCTTTTTACGGCGTAGCAGTTTTGCTTTTTCAAACTTGATTGGCTTTTGAACGCCTTCCACCATAAAGGTTCTTGCTTCTTGGTTGATTGATTTTATTGTTTTCTCTGATTTGTTGAAACCTTTCTCCGGAGCAAGCACATTCTCATAGACAACAACGTCTCCAACCTGAAACTAAATATAAATATGTATATATATATATATATATATATATATATATATTATAATCACACGTTTCCATATACATGCATGCATGTATTTCCACACATACTGCGCTCTCTTTCAAATGGCACGCGCAAACCATCCTATCACTCGATATTGCACATTTCGCAGAGGATCTACGCACCGCTACTTGTTCCTCAACCGAAGATGGCTGTGGTGGCTGCTCTTGCTCTCGCTTCTTCTCATCTAGTTCTTGAGACGGCTGCTGTGCGGCATTGATATCCTGATTTTGTTGTTGCGTTTTCGGTTGTTTCCCGCCCGTTTGCCGCAGCCGTGCTAAGTAGATGTGGTTTTTTTTCGGCACTTCAACTGCGGTCCACCCTGACAAAAAAGGCGTGGATGTGTGAGGGAAGTGGCGCGCGCGGTAGTTTTTCGCATTCATCGCGCAACTTAGGAGGGCACATAGACTGTTTCTGGGGTGTTCTACCTTTGCTATGGCGGACCCAGGTTTGCCCATTTGGCTTCAAGAAGAGGTCTTCGTCCTGTACGCACTGCCCGACGTCAAGATAGCCCACGATTCTCGCGTTGAGTCTCGGGTACTCCCGCACATTCACGCCATCAGGCCACACCACCTACCGGAGCGATCGATCAAGTCGCATCGTGCATCGAAGATGATAACGGTAGTTCATCACCCAAATCCAACCGTGCACGTCAGATGAGTATTTGAGGAAGCGTATGCAATGGTGTCATATATGTGTATATATATATATATATATATATATATACATATGTATGTGTGTGTATGTGTGTGCGTGTGTAAACACATGAATATCTATAATGGTTTGCGTGCGACTTCACCCTCCAAACGGCGGGGGTATATTGGCCTGGCGTCGATGGTAGATCTTGCCCGTCATTTTCCGGGCCTGTGCCTTGTCGCACAGACGTGGCTGGTACAGTCGGAGCACTGCCAATCGAAGGCAGCACGGTTGATCTAAGACACATGTGTATTCGTCTCACCGTAATGTACGTGTATTCTGCGCACCCGCACTAATTCTATGTAGGAACCTAACCAGTGCAGGTGGGACTTCTAGATCGCAGCTATTACCCGATTTTCCGTTGCAAAATGCCGTGAATTTTCTGCTGCGGATTCGAGACGTTCAGGCCAATGATCTCATGGCCTAAGACGGATTACAGAATTCGTACACCGCTGGCCTCTTGCACAATTATAGGGGAGGGGGACTGGATTGGCCATACCTCCTGCGGCTTTGAACACGAACGTTTCACCTGTCGCTCCATTAGGAAAACTCACCTGTAGCGATGATCAAAGCATGCAGCATAAATAAAAAACACCAAATTCTTAAGATCTCTGTCGGTATGTGTACCGTGACACACACACACACACACACACACATATATATATATATATATATATATATATATATATGTACAAATAATATATACAATTGCGGTATAATTTAAATTATAGCTGCAGCATTATTTTAATACATGAGGTTCCCAGATTCTGCCCGAGTTCGTTACAAAACGTATCTTGGCGGCCAAGAAATCTCCAGGGTGGTGCACGCCAGAGATCTCAACAACATGCTCGCCTTCCTCGCGGCGCAAAACCAGGTCTTTGCGCTTCGATCCCTTACTGATATCCCCATACGGCATTGACTCTTTCCACGAGGGGCTTGAGGCGGATGAAGAGGAAGCTGGGGGGGGCGAGGTGGCTGTATTCTCGATGGAATTGGGGTCCAGCAAGAACGTCAGCGAGTCTACGAAATGCCCTGAGAGTATGCGGAACGATTGTGTGACGATTATACACGTGCTTGTATGTGCATAAATGCGTATTTGCATGTGTTGAAATACCTGCAGTAGATTTGACCCTAATAACCATATTCTGTAGCGCCTTGGCTGAGGGCTTGCTCTGGTCGCCACTGCCCACTATCTCCACATCTCTCTTCTCCTCCTTCTCCTTCTCATCATTGTTCTGCTTCTCATCGTTCTTCTCCTCCTTCTCCTTCTCATCCTTCTTCTCCTCCTCCTTTTCCATCTTCTTCTCCTTTCCGGTTTCCTTGAGAAGTCCACGGCTCTCATCCTCCCCCCCTTTAGCCTTCATGCTGCTCTGCATGGACGAGAGGAGGCTTTTCATGAACGCCATTTCGCCCCGCTGAATAGGAAGGGAAAGCTCGTAATACTGCTCGCTCTTGTGCTTCTCGTTGCCGCAATGCTTGCATTTGACACCTAAGGATGGATGGTGCAAAACTCGTTGCTCAGGCCTACTGGGAACGTACGATAGCTCAAAGGGACAAAAAAAGAATACCGACAGAATAGAAGGCAGCCAAACACTACTGCATGCAGTATCTGACATATCCTCGCAATGTTCTTTTCACTTCCGTCTCTACAAACCGCAAGAGCACAGAACACAGCAGCAGCGTGCACAGGCAACCAGCAAACAACGATGCGCGGCGCTTTTTAACTCACAAGAGTCAATGGTGTTTCCAAACATATCTATCATCCAGCCTCGTCCGCTCATTTGACGTGGATCCCCTCCTCCTCCTCCTCCTCCTCCTCCCCGCCCACCCCCCCCCGCATTTTTCTTGGGAGTATTTCGGCCGGCTGGCAGCTCGACGCCGCCCTTTTGGTCAGCAGCACCCTCGTCGCCCTTGTCTCTGCTGCCGGCCAGCCTGCGATCTTCGTCATCACGCAAAGGCCCGACCAAAAGCTTGGTTGAGTCTCGGATGAACTCCGGTAGCCTGCGGCTCTTTGTCACGCCACCTACACGGTAGGTGATCTCCAAAAACCTTGGGGGGGCGGCGGAGACGTTGTCGCTGCTGCTGGGCTTTTCAGCCTTGCCGTCGGCATTGTCTTGCACGCTTTTTACTGGGGCAGCGGCATTGCCGCCTTTCTCCGTGGTCGCCACAGGGTGCGCCTTCTTGTCGCCGAAAATCGCCGCCAAATTCGTCCCCTTTTCGAACGTGAGGTAGCCTTGAATGACGCTTCTCTTGAGAATCTCTGTCACATCGTCCTGCTGCGAGAGGCCGCTGGGGTCGCTGGCGGTGCTGCCGAGGACGGCGTGGAGAATGCCTTCCGCTTGCTCCGTAGCCGACATGAGGGGAGCTGGGGAGTAAGAGTTGCGGCTTGTTAGTTGGCGTATTCGTGCGTCGGGCATGATATATGCATTGCGGTTGAAAGGAGGAGGAGGAGGAGGAGGATTGATGATGATGATAATGATGATGATGATGATGATGATGATGATGATGATGATGCGAGGTAGACAGTAAAAACGTACGTATTCGCTGCACCTAGAGTAAGTCGATGGGAACGATGCTATAAGCAAGGAAATCCCAGTGCTAGCTAGGAGGCTGACCTTCTTCAACGCCAATTACGAGCTGCTCCGCCGAGACCTTTAGCCCCACGATCTGGGAATTGTTTGGGGCACAAAAGCGGAAGATCTTTGCATCGGCCTCCTCTGCCGTTACGGGGTTCTGCGTTGTGATGTGCCGGCCATTGTTAAGGACGAAGGTGAGCTGCGAGGCTATGTTCTCAACGCTCTGCGTGCCGTAGACTTCTTGGATATACTCGCCCAGATGGATCGCTTCCGAGTGAGAGCTCTCTCCGGCAATGGACCCGTAGATCTTCTTCTTCCCCGACCTTGGCAAAAATAGAAGGAGAAGGAAGAAGTTGCCGTTTCAAGCAGATTCGAGCATGAGAACAAGAGAGGGGGGCGAGGGGGGGAGAAGGGGAGGAGAGCAGGGGGTCACTGTGTATATTAAATTCATCATAGAAATACGTCATCAACAGCGTTTATTGCCACACCAGGCTATTACATTCTCCTCCTCATCATCATCATCATCATCATCACGATATGATCACCTGAACTCCAGTCGAAGCCCCTTAACTGTGCGCACCGCCTCCCACATCTCCACCACGCAGATCGGCGAATTAAACATGCTTGGCTCTTGTTGCGAGGATGCTGCTGTTGATGACGCATCCGCTGCGTCCCCGACACTCTCCCTGAAATCCTTTTTGCGTTCCGTCCTGTTGTCGTTCCGAGCGGCATTTGAAGTCAAAGTCAATGATACAAAACTTCACATGCACACACACACACACACACACACACACACACACACATACACACAGCACCTCCATTCATTTAGTTCCTATTATATTTCTGCCGCTGCTGCCGCTCATTCGTCTCCCATTCTTTTCTCCGAATACAGCACAAATGCAATCGCAGCAAGGAAACACGTACACGGGTGACGGGGTGAAGGACTGCTGGCGTTTGAGCGCTAGGTTACGCCTGCTGCTTTCCGACATCGCCTCGCCACTAAGGCCATCGAAGAGCGCCTTCATGAACTCCAACGAATCTTGCTGTTTCTTCCCTCGGAAGGACGAGTAGTATCCTACCACCTACGGCGTTGAAAGGGGGGGGGGGGGGGGTAGGGGGGGGGGGTGAGATTGAGACACTCCTTTCTTCTTGTACGCTTATTCGGTGTACATCCTGGAATCTCTACGTGTGCTCTCTTCTGCTTTTGCTGTTACTCTCACCGTTTCATGGAGGACGTTTGGGCTGAAGGCCTTGTTATCCGTCGATGTCCAAATCCCAAGCAAAGTGTCTCGGAAGGCGCGCGTGATCGTCGCGGTCTTCGGCGGCAGGGAGGTGCGATAGAGCTTCTGGAGGGGCGGCATGTGCGCGAGGCACTGCAGCACGCTGTTCATGTAGCATGTATTCCCGAGGTTTCTTAGCCCAACGGTCGCGAATTTCATAGCGCGCAAGCTTTTCATTTCCGCCTCGGCAATAGAGTCGTCCTCTTCGTCGGTGGTGGTGCTGTGGACAGGGCAATGCAAGAGAGGGTTTTGGAGGGAGAGGGGAAGAGAGGGAGAGGAAGGGGGTGGGTGGAATTGCAAGGTGTAATATATGCAGTGCTAATCTGATAAAAATATATAGGATTTACTCGCAATATTATACGCTCGCCCAACCGTGTGTGTGGGTGTGTGTGTGTGTGTACGGAAGCAAGATAAAGGAGGGGGGATTGGGGGGAAGGCGTAGGAAATTTACACATATGCTGACATGTCATCCAACTGCTCAGCGTGTTTTCGTTGTTTCTATTACTACACACTCGTACGTATCGATTCTTGGTTGGCTGCCCTTGGACGACGCTTGTGGATTAGGTTGTTTTCGCTTTTGCTCTCCTGGTGCTGCTGCTGCCGCCGCCGCCGCCTTTGCGGTCGCTTCGCCGTTTTTCTTCTTTGTCGTGGGCTGTTGCCCGAGTAAGTAGTCCACGGCCTTCAAATAGCGTGTTTTAAAAAGCGCACGTTTATTAGCCATGTGTGCGTGTGTGATCTCAGTCGAGAGGAGATAATGAGAATAGTAATAATAATAATACGGATTGTTCCTAAAATATGAGCTATATGTTTGTTGAAATCGGCATTGCGTTTTGGTTTTGGCATTTTTATCTGCTGCAGAAGCAACCTCCTTCTGAGTAGCAAGCGGCCGGCAACAACAAATGCGGCGGTTTTAAAATTTGGGGAGGGCAGCTTTACCTTTGCCATATCCCATCGGTTCGATACGAGGGCTTTTTTGGCCTTTTCTTCATCAAATCCAAGCTCCTATGAATATCAGTGCGTAAACATATATATATATATATATATATATATATGTAGATATTAAGATTTATGTGATACTCAGTGAACAAGACTTAGGTACTTGAGCTTAGAGAATTTAGCATCGAAATACGTTTTGCGCTAAAACTACAACACACACACACACGCGCGCGCGCACACACACACAAAACATCAAGTTCGAATCTCCATCTCCTTCCCGACTACTACCGTGAGTCTCGTGATTTGGCTTTGACGATTTCTAGTATTTCTGGTAAGCGAGAGGATAGAGGAAATGTAGCAGAGAACACGAGGCGGAAGTGTGAAACAGCAGGACCGCGATGAGGATGTGAAAGTACAAAGGCAAAAAATGCGACATCAAAGAAATGTTTATACAGATACCTCGCCTGATCAGCTGGAGGTTTCACCTGCAATACAACGTGGCCGCCATTAACAGCATCATTTTTCGCATACAAACAGAATAATCGCATTAATCATATATCGACGCTACCTTGATTTGGACCCACATGTTCTCACCGAATGGTTTCCCGTTGCCTGGAGAGCGGCGAAGATCATCATGAGCTCGGTATCACTCGCACATCACAAACGTAGTTGGGGGCGTGTAAAGACTGAGTGGCTAGTTTTGCTAAGCGGTACGATCAGTTTTGGGGTTTATTATCTCGCAAAACCGAAAGCATTCCTTTATGATCATCGCCTTTAGAACCAACTTCGGGGAGCTCCAAGTTAGCACTCTCTTGCCCCCCCACACCCCTCCCCGCCCCCTGAAAATGATAACTTCCTTACTTTGTGCTAGTTTGTACACGGCTTTATACTCGCCCTGTTTTGCAGGGGATCGCACCGAGATGACTGATTTGTAAATTCCGTCAAAATGACAAGGAGAATGCAAAAGAAAGGGGAGGGGAGGGGAGGGGGGGCAAATGGCTTGTTACACACTTCCTAGTGACGTACATTGATCAAGATAACCAACAAAATAATTTGAGTGCGAATTCGAAGTTAAAAACGAATCAACGCTACCAACAAGAGCAGTTTCATTTGGCGCGACGCCTGTACGATATTAGTGGGAAATACATTAGTCAGTCGTTGGCGTTGACCACCACGCATGCCATCTAGGCAACACCTTTCAGATCCTGAGGCACAATTTCCGGCGCTCCAGGCCAATTTGACTACGCATTGCGTAACATTCAGGGAGAAAAATGAATAAAGAATAGCGTGCGTGCGAAACAAATGCCAAGGGTAGATCGTGTTTTAAGAGAGTGGAAGATGTGCTTTAACACAGTGAAGTCGTAGAGATCCAACCGCAATTCGTCATTACCTCCTTCTTACTGATGATGGCGACTAAGTTGGCGGGCCACCTCTGCATATTCACATAAAAGGGGCAAAGGGAGTGTGGAAGGGGAGGGGGGGGGCGAAATGAGACGGTTGGTCGAGTGAAGGCACGATAGATAGTTTCTACATCCAACTCGTAGTGATGGGAATTCGAAGAATGAGGCGGACTCAAACACTCTGCTGTATGCATATGTTGCTTACTTACATCCTTGCCCGCATTTCGCATCTCCCACAATTTCTCGACCTGAGCGTGTATCATCAATCTTACAATATGCCCTACATCAACGTACGGCTACATCTCGGGGAATCATCTTTCCCCACAATTCGAACAGCTGGATGGAGCCTGCGTGCCTCTAGGCGTGTGACTGTTTCCGAAGATCAGGCGAAGCGTGTTGCGATTGTTACCTGATCCCCTGGAGCGAAGACCTGGCCATCTGGAACTGTGACGTCGGAGACGAAAACGCTGTTGGGTTTTGCGTTGGACGGCGGGGCATCCTTCACATCGTCCACGTCCTAGCAGCGTTAGCGTACAACTATGAAACATTCGCAGCAAAAGAATGGACGAAAGAACAGAGCTGTATTTACCATGGTGGGAGAGCTGCTTGAGGAGATACTTCTTTCAAACCGAGGGAGGGGCCTTTCTATTCCGTTCCGCTCGGCTGAGAAGACTCTAGATGTTTATTATTCGAATAAAGATTTTAGAAGTTCTTGCGATAAAAATAAGTCTACCGACACGCCCCCGCTGAAATTTCAACATAGAGGCAGCATCTTTCCCGCGGCGCAGGCAGAGGAATCCTTGGTCAAAGCTCGGGTATTTTCTGAGCGAAATCATCTTTTAAATCTTGATATGGAGCTGTCGCAGGAAAAGAACCCTGTGTGTTTTGTGAAGTTTAGTTTCTCTAGATTCTACTACTGCTGTTATCTTGTTGCAGGATGGAAATGGGAACGACACCTCGTCACAGGCTAGCAGGCAACCTTCCTCTGTTCCTGTGCCGGGTGGGGCGCATTCGCGCCGCAGCTGCCCACCTTGGAACACATGCTGCTCTCTTGCGAGGTTACATCCTCCTCGTGTAGTCCAGAGTCTTCTCTTTTGTCTCTCAAAATCATCTTTCTGAGAGAAATCGGGTCTTGCAGGTCCAGCCATGTGGCTCACCTTGAAGTCGTCACACACACCTCCAAGGGACAAGGTTTCGGTCAATTTGGGGGCCAAAACTGGAAACATGGCGCGGTCAAGATTGGCATGGCCTTCCACCTCTTTGTCAAAATTTCAAGCTCTCACCACTTACTGTCTAGCTGTCTGGCTGTGTTGAGTGTTCACAATCAATGAATTCGACATTGTGAACTTGAGCAGCACGCGCAGGCTAGCAGGCAAGCAGTGCTGGAGTGTGCTGACAAGTTCAGAAGTCCTCGCAACACTTTTGCTGGCAGGTGCTGCTGCATGCAAACTTGTCTCTCGCTAGCACATGCTAGCATGCTAGCATGGCTAGCATGTGCAGATCAGCACGTCCATGTGCGTCCATGCATGTGTCAGCTGGTCACATGGTTGCGCCAAGCACTGCCCTTCACCTGTGGCCATGAGCTGTAGCACGTTTCAACGTCTTGCAAGGTTGCGAGACGTTGTCAAACTAACGACTCTTGCAAGATGCTTCAGAATCGTTCTGTGCCATGAGGCCACACAATTAGACCAAGATGATTCATGGCATGGACATCAAAAACGTTACCACATTGAACATGATCAATCCAATGTACATCATCATCTGCAGTGATGAGGGCTATTTTCATCCATCACCATTTCCGACGCAATGAAGAACTCGTTAAGTAAATGTTAACAATTCTAACTAGTTCATCACTACTGGAACTACTACCTAGATTCAGTGTGTGCTAAAATTTCTTGTGCTTGATCTCTGGGAATAGCATCTGCGCTACAAGGTTTTTAAATCTTCTTCTTTAATTTCAATCAATTAACATATCTAAGTCCCTAATTTCCTTCTTTACTCGACCAAAGGATCCCTAACGAATACATTATGACTAAGGACTTCACATTGATATTTTTTGTGTACCATCTACAAAGTATACTCAACGTCAGAAAGTAAGTTAGCACGTGCATAGCATATTGTGTGTTTAAATTAACCTGGGAATCTTCCGTTTGCATTAAAGTTCCAACACTTTCGGGACTGTGTTCTGCAGTTCTGGGTGTGGATTTACGATTTCGAGCAGCCTGAATAGAGTTTTTATGTCTACCACTGACGTGATAATATTGCGATCTATTCATTTTGCTGTTCCCTTCCTCATCGAACAATTCCCATTTCTCCCTTTTTACGGCTTTGGAAAGACTATGTCCCAGGCCAGGCGACACTCTAGGCTTCTTAGAAACTTGCGACGATTGATATATAACGGAATGATGCTCAGTAGTGTCATCATAAAGAACACACTGATACTTCTTATTCCTCACAGGCTTCATATGTTTATCTAAAAGCTCCAACTTTTTAATTTCAAAGTTGCTTTTCAGCATGATCGACCCGCTAAGGAAGATTGTGGGCTGCTCTCGTGGGTATTTTCTCCTCACGGCTGTTCCCTTTCCAAGCTTACTTCGAGAAAATCTGACCGTCATTTTCTCATCAGTGACTGCATCTAGCTCTATCGTCTCGTCAAAGTAGTCTTTGGTAGCGTACTTGCTCTTTATGGGCTCGGACACCCGAACGACGTCTTTGACGCGATGTTCCCCATTTATCCAAAGGTATGTTTTGTTGCTTTTAACTTCTTTATATTTGTTCGGATCCAGTCCACTGATGAGAATGTTGTGCTCTCCCTTCATCTGACATAACGTTGGTAAATGTCAATGTGGGGTATAAGTATCACATATCATGTAACATCACCTCGTTATATTGACTTTCTTGCTTTTGATGATCTAGGTATTGGTCTTGGTAAGAGCGATTGCGTTTCTTCGACAATTTAGAGGAGGAAGTCATGGGCACATAGTCCTCATCCTGAAATCGTTTGGGTACAGCCACGATATGGAAAGCAATAAATTGGAGATGATAATACTAGTTCGTTTAACTCAACAATGACTTTACATCAGTTATATCTACGTTGTAATGTTTGAAAACGTTATTCTCAAAGCAACACGATACCCCACAATTACTGCAATTACTGACGCTGCGCACGCACTTATGCTATCATGGTATTTATAAGATACCGAAATCTTCATGGACTGTGCAACTTGTGCGAACTCAACAGGCACTTTCTCTTGTAGTTTCTGGAGAAACTCGACGATCCATTTGTCCTTACTATAACTGCACAATTTGAGGGGATTACATTTCTGGAGTTCGGCATTTACTTGTCGATGCCTGAGAATCACGCTTTGACATACGGACTTAGGTTAATCGAAGCTGTGAAATTTATTAGGAAGGTGTTTGAGGTGATACCGAGCGAGTATAGAGATGAATTTGCAGACATCGAAAAGCTTCCTACTAAAGACGTCTCTCAAAATAAAAAAAAGATTCAAGTCTCCCTGAAGTTGGCCAAGGTGTCTATATCTTACGATTTGTTATTCAATTACGAGAATGTGTTTCAATCGCTGATGTAAGAAATTGTAGGCCGACTATTTACAGTGTGCATCAGAGGTATTCACAAAGGTACTGAAAGTGTGGAAAGAAACAGAGCAGAGAGAACTTCCTACAGGAGTGAAGAAGGGTGACCCTCCAACGGTCCTCCCTGGATGTATTAAAATAACCCAATTCTTTGAGATGGAAGCAGGGGCTGATCCTTCGGAGATGTTGAAGTGGATGTTGGATGAGAAGCGGCACCTCATGAGTACGTTCACATTCAATGGAGAAATTGTGAGCGAACCGGATATCGGGTATTGCTCTCCCGATGAAGCCCGTATATTAAGTATACCGAACAAGGTAGAACAAGGAGATTACACAGGACACTTTTTTTTTGAGGGAATCATAATCTTTTAATTCTTTCTTGATCGTACTATTATCGTCCCATCCATTTTGGATTTGTAGGTGTGGTTCGTGTTTCGTGCCCCTACCGAGCAGCTGATTCAAGATGTCGAATCTTTCCTCCAGAAGCATAAATATCTTGAGAAGGAGCCTTATCGCCACGTTGACTTTCCCAATGTGGAGCTGCAACAGGTGTGTGTGTGTGCGCTAATTAATACAGATTATCGGTTTTACCTACTTCTACTGCTCACAGTATGATTGGGAGGGAGAGAGGCGAATAACTCCATTAATGGCTGTCATTTCAGATTTGTCTCGAAATGACTTCATGCACAATTTTTCATTCATTCACTTGTTCAACCCCCCAATCTAGCAATGCTCGTTGGTGTCGCACGGGCTAGCGGGGGGGGGGAGGTTTGGACTTGCTGGCTAGCTGGTGCTGGCTTGCGTCGCCGCTTCAATCGTCTCGACATCGCTGGTCAGCGCTTGTGCAGCTGTCACAGAGGGGCTGGCTAGCTGGTCTAGCTGGCATTGTTGTTCAGCTGGGGCTCGCTCAGCTAGCAGCTAGCTCGATCAGTCTGACAGTGTCGTCAAAGAGTGGCATGTGCAGTCAAACGAGTAGAACACGCGCTGCTGCTCTTCGTGCGAGAGGTGGACGACGTCAGCCTGCTCTGCAGCTGTGGCAGCATTGTTCAGCTGGGCTAGCTGGGGCTCAGTCTGGCAGTGTGTCGTGGGCTAGCTGGGGCTCAGTCTGGCAGTGTGTCGTCAAAGAGTGGCATGTGCACCTCCAGACCTCTGGACCTCCAGATCTCTTGTCTGGGAAAACTTCTGAGCACAAACCGCCAGCTAGCTGATCTCCAGCCTGTCTAGCTGTCCACCTGTGACTCGGTCAAGCTAGCAAGGGCCAACAGGACAGCATGATTAGTCTATGAAAGTTCGCAATGGCTAGATGGCCGGCCACAGTGGAACAGAACATCAAACATGCGTGCTCTGGCTAGCTAGCTAGCCATGCTGGCATGGCAAGATGCACGCCAGCACGCTGGAGTGTCATTGCGACGCCACATGCTAGCATGTGCCACATCCAGCAAGGTGCACTTAGGTGGGGTCCAAGCGCATGTGCGCACACGTGCCTAGCTAGCACGCAGGTGTGCAAGGCCGCATCTTGCATGTGCGACGAATCATGCAACATGTTGATCAAAGACTGGGATTGGAAACGTGCACGAGTGTGCATGCACAACGTTGTAGCAATCTGACAATGTGCATGTCACATGACACGTGTGATCTAGGTGATGCCCAATGTGAAACGAACTGCATGTTTGCATCGCATGCGATCTGAACATTCTCGCGTCACATCGAATATTTTTGTGTGTTTAGATGCACAAAAAAGAGAAGAGAGAACAACAATTTGCCGTAGGAAATAGAAGTTTTTACATTTACATGCCGCAATAACATCTGTGGCAATAATTTGTCACATTTCTAACTAAAAATGGTCTCGGCAGGTATTAGTTGATCTTTTTTATTTGACATATACCCGAAGTTTTTCTTCTTAACTTGTGATGGACGAGCAGTGGGTGATCGCCATAAGTAGCTTCTCCCGCATCAGCTGGTAGGAAGAATACGACGGCAGATTCACGTTGAAAAAGCACGTTTCCGCCGTCGGCAACATGCGGTCGGTCTTCGTTCCTGACTCGAGTATGTTGACTTTCATCCTCCAGCTCTTGTCCTCCGCATCATAGACGGGGGGCAAGCGCGAGCGCGCCCAGGAAAACTGGAGATACTTGGACTTTTCTTCTTCGCTGAAGCTCTCCAGGACTCTCCAGAAGTTCCGAACGACTTTGGATTTTGCTGTGAATTTGGCTGGGGAGTACACGGTTTGTTTCTTCAAGGCTCGGAGGTCTAGAGTAGAGTTGCCGCACACCCACATTTCTAGCTCGTGCCACCGGAAGAGTCGCAGCGTTCTCTTCGGAACGATGGTGTGGAGTCCTCGTAAGACGGCGTGCATCTGCGGCCCACTCTCGGTCAGCCTTGCCTGCATCGCAACACGCGCATAATCATGCCGCTCGGCATAGCTAACGCGGGCGTTGCGCGAGTAACCAGGGAGACGAATTTGCTGGAGGGGGGGGGGGAAAGGAGAAATTTGGGAATTTAGACCGTTGTCGTTCTATGACATGAATACTCATCATGTCGTTATCACAAGTACCCTCCCCCACCCCCACCCCTCTCTCTCTCTCTCTCTCTCTCTCTCTGTGTGTGTGTGTGTGTGTGTGTGATTCTCTCCGTGTCTTTCTTTAAACACGGCACTCACTTAGCCCTACCACAACCCAAACTACTAAAGCTATCACCCGCAGGCTATGGCTCGCCGTTGTCTCTAAGCGAAGGGAGCTGTAGTACTGCTCAAACTGCTCCTCGCTGAAGTCCTCGCCGCTGGAAGGATCCTTGAACCGAAGATTGCTCCATGCGGTGAAGTCAAACGAGTAGAACACGCGCTGCTGCTCTTCGTGCGAGAGGTGGACGACGTCAGCCTGCTCTGCAGTTCGCTGCCCCCGTGATTTCGTCGTCGTTGTCGCAATAGCCACCCCCCCCGCTGTAAGCTGTCGCCAAAACAGCTCGTGCAGATCGATCGTGAGCAGCCCCTTGGTGCGGACCATGATGCCGAGGAGCTGCCCGAAGCGGAAGAACTGCTCCATCCTCTCCCCCACACTCCTCCATCGCCAGGGGGAGCGCGAGGAGGAGGCGACAAAGTCCGGCGGGAGGAGGGCGGGGTTGACGATCATGGAGTTCCTGTGAAGGCCGGTCTGGTGCGTGTGGTTCGGGCAGGGGATCAGCAGAGCGCAACGATCGAAGTCGTACTCATTCTTCGCCATCAGCTGCCCTCCCCCGCCATGAGCGCCGTCGCCGCTGCCGCCAACCCCCGCGCCTCCTGATACAGCACCGAAGTCTGCCCTTGCGCTCAGGAGGCTGGCGCAGATGAGGGAGAGCGACTGGCGGAAGGGGCCGGGCAGCCCCTCCGCACCTTTGAACGCGGCGGAGGAGAACTTGGCCTTCCAGGCCACGTCCCCGAGCCGGCAGCGCAGGTGTTCGTCGGGCGTTACTCGCAAAAATTCTGTCAGCTGCAAGAATATCGGCTTTGCGGCAGCGCCCGCTGCAACATGCTGCTGCTGGAACTGGCGGCGAGCTCCCGCCCCGCTACCACTACTGCTGTTGTTGCTTCCATTCCCCGCTTGCGCGTTCCGAGGGCCTGTCGTCGCTGCGACAAGGTGTTTATTGTCAAATACGAATTCTGGCATCCACCGCTCGCTGACGGAGGTGCCATTGATGAGCTGCTCCACGAACCCCATCCGCACGGACCTCGGAAAGGCGCTCACGGGCAGCAACTGCTCCGGATGGAGCTGCTGGCGGCGCTGCATTCGGAGCAGCTGGCGGTGGCGACAGGAGCTGTAGGACGAGTTCTTAGCGTCGGCGTTGTCGTCCTCGTCGCCATCGTCGTCATGATGGCTGTATCGAGCAGGCAGGACTGGAGCGATCTTCTTTAACGTTTCAAGCTCCTGGCGACTCGACGTGCAAATCCTGCACTTACAGTCTGCAGCGTCACTGGGAGCGGTGGTAGAAGAAGAAGAACCACCAGCAGCAGCAGCAGCAGGTTCAGTATCATCGTCGCCGTTTTCGCTGGCAGCACCTGAGGAATCGTCAGCGGACGCTGGAGGCTGTGACGATGAAAGGAGAATTCTTCCCTCTCTCTTCCCTCCTCTCGTCGCATGGTAATTCTCCAACGCAAGCATGCGCTCACGGAAACCACTGGCGCCAACATTGCAGCAGGAAGCATCTTGAGTACCACTGCTGCTCCCGTACATGAGACGGAGGAGGGGAAAGTCCGTTTCCACCGCCTTGGCGATCTGGCACACGCGTAGCTGTTGCTGCCGAGATTCATCGTTTTCGAGACTCAGGATCCCCCGCCCCCCCCTCTCGCTTCTCCACGAATTGTTGCGGTTGTAGCGCGATCGGCCCACACCGCGGTGGGCGATGATGCAGCTTTCGAGCTGGGCGCAGTGGAGCAAGAGATCAAGCAGAAGGCGAGAGTAGCAGGAAAATAGTGGCCGCGCCTCCTCTTCGCTGCCAAGCCGCTCCTTCGCTTCCGCAGCAAAACTTGCCAGCCAAGAGAATTCGGAAAGCTCGGACCATATCGACGGCGGCGACAGCTTGCTGCGCTTCTCCTCCTTTATGTCACTGCCATCATCGTACGCTCCCTCGTCGTCCGCCCCCCACCGCGGCGCGGCTGCTGCCCCGGTTTGCATCGCGCGGGTGAGAGCGCAGGAGAGTTTGATGAGGGCGCGCAGAGTGAGGATCTTCGACTCGGAAGGCCACGGGCACAGCACGTTGTAGCGCTCGACGAACTTCCGGAGAGAGATGAAGCAATACGCCAGAGCCTCGAGTCTGGACGACGCCGAGAGAGATGGGTCCAGTGATGAGCGCGCTCCGGCGCACAGCCGAATGGCGGCGCGCACCAGAATCAGCGCGGCGTTGAGATCCACGGTGGTGTTTGATGTGACGACAATTGAGAATTCCCCTTCATGGAGCTTGACGTTCTCTCGCCCTCCCCCTTTAGAGCTGGCAGCGGAAACGGGCAAAGAATACCTGTCTCCTCGCTCTTCTCCCCCTTCGTTGTCCGCAGGAGCGGAGGAGGGGGAGTCATTTGCGGTTTGGTCGTCGGCACTTCGCGTAGCCACCTCCTCCCCACCCTCGTTCTCATCGTCGCCGTCTTCTCCTCCTTGCCCCGCCCCCTCCTCCTCCTCCTCCTCCTCCTCCTCCTCGTCCTCCTCCTGCTGCTGCTGCTGCTGCAGCGGAAGCATGACGATATCCTCTGCCAGATGATCATTTCCCCCAGCTTGAGAGGAAGGGGAGGACGACAGGGAGGAAGTGTGGGACGAGGAGGAGGAGGAGGAGGAGGATGAGGACACACCGTGACCATTGCCGGTGGCGTTGGGAGCAACAGCGGGTCCTCCTCCCGCCCCCTCCTCTGCATCCTCCCCTCTCCTACCACGTGCGACTCCAGGGTTTGTCGGAAGGCTGCTATAGTGTGCAGACGATGACGATGACGCTGACGATGATAGTAGCGGTGAGGACGGATTGTTTGAGGCGGCAGCAA
This sequence comes from Bigelowiella natans CCMP2755, assembly GCA_000320545.1. Lineage (NCBI taxonomy): Eukaryota > Cercozoa > Chlorarachniophyceae > Bigelowiella > Bigelowiella natans. Next base: position 16,881 of record ADNK01001663.1, read on the forward strand.
CGCCAGCAATGGGCTCCTGCCCTCGCCCACTTGGCTGAGGAAGTCGTTGATCCTCCTCCTGCTGCTGCTGTTGTTGTTGTTGCTGCTGCTGCTGCTGCGGTCCATTGCGATTGCCCTTGCGCCTGTCGCCCTCTCCTCCCTTAGGCGCCGTCGTCACGGGGTGGGCGACGATAAGCACTGGATTCGGGAGAAGGATGGGGTCGGGCGGCATGCTTCCGTAGGATGGAGGGCACATCAGCTTCACCAGCAAGTGTCGGTGCCATTTGCCTTGGGTAGGACATGATGATGATGATGATGATGATGATGATGATGACGATGACGGGTCGGTTGGCTCGTTCTTGTTGCTGCTCCAGCCCCCTCTCTTTCCCTCATCTATTGCTCCTTCTCGATGATCGGGTCCACCGTGGCGACCGCTTGGTACTTCTAGAGGCAACGGCCTCGCCTCGCCGACCTTCCTAGCTTTCGCCTCTCTCCTGGCATCGCGCCGGACTCGTCCAGTACCCACATCTTCCTCCCCCGCCTCCTCTTCGCCGCCAGTGGCATCCTCTCTTCTCGAGAGAGCAAAGAAGGAAATCGGGCAGCTGGTCCTCCCCGTCTGGCTCTGGAGAAAGGCGGCGTGGAGCGAATGGACACTCGAGTCTCGCAGATGCACCAGCCGCGTCTCTCCTGCCTTCATTCTCAAGTGAACGACTTCGGAGGAGTAGCACTCTTCCGCTCGCTTGCGCTGTTGCCTCAACCCCCCGGCTCTCGTCTTCGTATCTCCTCCCTTCCCGTCCCTGCCCTCGACTGGACTGCCTCGGTCGTTGCTGTCCTCCTTCCGTTTGAGTGCTCGAAAGAGCCTCGCGAAGCCGATCTTTAGGAGGGGCATCAAGCGGACCCCGGGCTCCATCGCAACCATCCTAGCGATGATCGTATTTGTGGATAGGTAAGACGGTAATGAGGGGGGGGGGGAGGAGGAGGAGGCGGAGGAGGCGGAAGAAGTGAGGGGACGTTTAGCAGCGTGCTGCTGCCGTTGTTGTGCTTTCTTGAAGTCTTCAGTAGGCAGGGCAAAGGGTACCTCCTTCGGTGCCACCGTCTCTATGTTGCCATAATCATCGTTGCAGGGGGCGGAGGAAGGGAAGGGTAGGACACTTGAGGACGAAGAGTCGTCCGCACGTCTTCTCGCATCGTTATCGTCGCCATCCCCTCCCTCTCGTCGTTGTCGCCGGCTCGCCTTCGCCTCGCCGCCAGCTTTCTCCACCGCCGCCGCCGCCGCCGCCAAACCTTCATCGGCATCGTCCAAGTCGCTGTCGTCCAACACGGTGCTGCTGTAGAGCCGTGTGCTGCTGGCCTCTTCGTCTGCTGAGTGGTCGTCGAGGAAGTCGTTGTCGTCGGCATCGTAATCATCGTCGTCACTCGTCGTGGACGTCGCGCCCGTCGTCATTCCACCTCCGCCTTGCAACGGGGCGAGCACACGACAGATGCTGTAAACTGTCGCCTCGCGCCCCTCTTTTCTCTCGAAAATGGGCAGTGCCGGGTACGGGGGGGTTGCAGGAGGAAAGGCCTTCCTTGGCGGCGGCGGCGGCGGCAGCGGTAGCTTCATCACCACAGATTGTTGCTGCCTGGCGAATTGCCGCTGATGCTGCTGCTGCTGCTGCCATGACCCTTGAATTAGAGTCATCAGGATCGACTTTAAAAGGCGCCGCTGGGCAAGATACAGGCGGGTCGTTTCGAGTTTCACAGCCAGGCTTTTCATCACAACAGGCGAGGTCGCGGTGGTGGTGTTGGTGGTGGTGGTAGTAGTCGTGGTAGTAGTAGTGGCACCCGCCGTGTGCTTCCCCTGGTCATCCTTCGCCGAATTCTTCATCTTCTCGGGGAACTGCTGCAGCAGCCCTTGCACGTGCGAAAAGTTGGGCGGGCAGAGCTTCAGAACGCCCAGTTCCGTCCAGAAGTGCATCCGGCAACCGCTGTCTTCACTGTCTACCACAGCGACTAAAACCGCCCATTGCTTGTGACTGTTACCGGCACCCCCGCTACTGCTCTCCTTGCCACCTTGCCCACCAGCTCCTCCTCCTCCTCCTCCTCCTCCTCCTCCTTGGCAGACGCGCACAATCGTCGCCTTCTTGCCGATGAGCGAAAAGAAACGCGACTGCAGGATCGGCGAGCCTCGCCCGGTCCGCACGCCCGACGCGTCGCTGGCAGGCTGGAACGTGTTGCTGTTGCTGCTGCTGCTGCTACTACTGTCGCTTGTGAAGAACAAGGCGGAGCTGTCGTAGTAGCCTGAGGGCGAGAAGGAGGATGAGGGCCCGTAGTATCCTTGAATGCGACCAGAGCGGCATGACAGCCATTCGTCCCACTTTCCAGGCCACCCGATGTAGTGCACGTATATCTCGCCGGCGCCTCGAGTCTGCATCACTTCGGCCTCGCAGAGCTTCCCGACGGTGTCGCGCACGATGAGCCGGTCGCCCTTCTGGAACTCGTGTGTGTCGGCATCCGGGAGCGGCAGGAGCAGCGCCTTGTGCAGCTTCTCCACCGCTTCTTGCGTGATGATCACCGCTGCGCCGATGAGAGAGCTTATCCTCCTGTTGTTGCTGTTGCTATTTGACCCAGCGGACGACGACGACGACGACGATGATGAAATGGAGCAGAACCCGTACGCGTAGGAATCATACCCTCCCCCATTTCCGAGCCGATCAAAGCGCTCCCCATTGCAGCCGCTGCTGCCCCCCCCCCGGCCGGCCCCGAGAAGTCGCTCGCGGTTCGTGGGCTGGCTGACGGAGAAGGCGAAGGGGTTCGGCATGTGGGTGAGGGAGATCAGGTCGCTCCGGGAGAAGTCCTGCGGCTCCGCTTTGAGCGCGTCGTGGAGGGTGCTCTTCCCGTAGATCTTGACGCGGCGGATGAAGCGGTCCGATTCCAGACGCTGACTCGACTGCGAGAAGAGGGTGGCGAGGCGTATCCGGCCGCTGCTGCTGCTGCCGCCGGGTGAGAGCTGGATCCACTCGTTGTACTGGTCGTCCCAGGCGAAGAAGTGTATGTAAAACCGCCCCGGCTCAACGCGGAGGATCTGCGCCAGGTACCAGTCGCCGTACGAGTCCTTGGCGTCTACAAAGTGGTACTGCTTGAGCTCCGAGATGTCGGTGGGCTGCTGACGAGCCACGTAGGTCTCGATGCGGGATAGCAGCGAGCTCCGCTCGTGCCGGGACCCCGTCTCGAAGTACCGGTAGTTTTGGAGCGACGAGTGCCCGGCGTTGCGGCCCCCCGCACCACCGCCGTCTCGCGAAGAGGAGGGGGGATGAAGTGCGGCAGCTTGGTTTCTGCTGCTGCTGCTGCTGCTGTTATTGTTGGCGGTGGCGCTAGAATCGGAAGCTGATCTTGACCGGGCGATCAATGCTACGCTTGAGCTGTCGGCGTGGCCGCCACCACCGCTACTGCTGATGCTGCTGCTACCAGCGTTGGCGCCAATGCTGCTGGCGAGGGCATTCCACAAGTTTTCCTGCTGTCCTTGCTCGCCCATGTGGGAGACCGTGCTGATGAAATCGTTATCGAAAAGCAGCTCGACGGCCTCTTGGATGTTGCCTCCGCGGCGCGCGAGGCCGATGCGCGCGAGGTTGATGGGGAACCCCATACCTGCAAGGCTCGCCAATTGCTGGTCAAATCTAGCGAGGGAGGGTGTATTTTCAGCATCGCTTGAAGAGGAGGATATAATGACGCCGCTATTAGCATTGCTGCTGCTGCCTCTGGTAGAACCGCCGGTGTTACCAGCTCGGATTATCCTGACAGTGCCACTCCCCATCGCACCACTTGCCGCCCCAACCCCGCGCACGAGGCGGGGGGGGTTGCCGTTTTCGAGGACGAGGACGGCCATCTGCGAGGACGACGAGGCTCCCCCCCCACCCCCATTGCTACTCCCGCCGCCGCCGTTGGCGTTGGCGCTGCCGAGCTGGACTAGGACAGGCAACGAGCGCTGCCGGGATGACGAGGAGGAAGAGCCGCGCGAGGGCCCACCACGAGCGGACGAGGACGATGACATCTTCGTGTTGGCTGCCGGGGGTGATGGCTTATCGCTGGCGCCGAGCACTGACTTGAGTCGCGAGGTGCTGGCGGGGGAGATCAGGCGGTACGGGGAGGTGGAAGGGGGGCCGGTGCTTGCCACCCGTGAGAGGTACTCATCCTCGGCAACCTGCAGCCGTACCATTTCCGACCGCCTCAGTATGCTCCGGGCGTCGTCTCCAAAGGCCGTGAAAACGCCGACGTCGCTCTTCTGGAGCGCCTCAGCTGCCGCTGTAAGTTTGCGGACGTACTGCGCCAACCTCGCGCCCATTTTCCCCCTCACGGATGCGCTCGTCCTCCTCCTGGTCTTTCTCCCCCGCCTTATCCAGCCCCCCCCGCCGGGGCCCCGCATAGGCCTCTTCCTCCTCATTTTCCCCTCGCTGAGATGAGGAGGGTGATGGCTGTTATCGATGGCGATGTCGTCGGCGGCGCGGGCCTCATCGCTGGCTGCTTGCACGTCGCTAGACAGGACGGACACTTGGTGGTGGAGGAGCTGCAGCACCGCCTTCGCGACGCTGCAGTAGGCGAGATATCCCACACGGCTACTGCTCCTACTGGCGCCATATTTCCTCGACGACCGATCTGCTGAGGGTGACATCTCCGTGGCACCCTGCGCTGGGCCGTCGGGGGGCAAGAAAGGAAAGCTTTGCAGCATACGCCAAGCCGCCTCAGCGACTGTGTCTGGCAGTTCCCCCCCCTTCCCAATTCCCTCCTCCTGCGCTTGCTGCTTGTTATCATTTGCGCCACTCGAGCTCCCTGCCCCCCCCTCGTCTACACCAGCTCGAGATGATATATCGCTCAGAGCGAATGGCGGGCGGTCTGGGTAGATGCGGAGAGAGCTCCAAGATACCTTGATCCTGCCCACCCCCCCTCCCGCTCGGTCTTCCTCCTCATCGCCTGGTCCTCCTGTGCCTTCTCCAATCTGCTGGCCATCCTCGAGCAGCACGGTGGCCGTCTCGCTCGCCGCGTCCACCGCCTCGATGACACCATGCATCTGCGCCATCAGGTTGCTCTTAGTGCTGCTGTTGTTGCCGGACCTGGCGGCGAGATCGATTTCGTCGCTGCCCGCGCCGTGCGGGCGGTGGCTCCGCTGGCCCTGGAGGAGCACACTCGCTCGCATGCCGGGTATTGGTAGAAGGCCTTCTTCCTCCGCACTCCCGCCCAGAACCGCGAGTGTGCCGAGGCAGACACGCAAGCTCTTTCGCTCTTTTGCATCCAGCCTCGCCCCCAGTCCACCGGCCGCGCCGTTGACGTCATCATCGGCTGCAGCGTGTGCTTTCGTCTTCGTCTTCTCGTCCAAATTGTCGCGAAGGCTGGGTCCCTGCGCCCCTCCCCCCCCCTGCCTCGTCGGGGTCTTTGCTCCTCTGGTTGCCAGCAGGAGCTCAACGAGGGCTGGGGCCTGGTTCAAAGCACGGCACATTTCTTTGGCGACCGTGGAGGAGCGGATCGAGTAGCTGCATGATGAGGCCGAGAGGTCCTCATCGCCCTTGCAAGAGAAGGGAGGAGAAAGAGGAGGTGATGACTGCTCGCTTGCACAGGCTTTAGTGCCTCTGCCGCTGCCCACGCCGCCGTGGTCGCTCGGCGTGATGAAGATGAGCTTTCTTAGTAAAACCACAATTCGCGACCGCAGCAGTGCGAGCAGGGATGGAGGGCTGGTCGCCAATCCCCATTCCATCCGTGCGACGAACGGCAATTTCCGCTGCGGCTCGCCCCTCTCCCCTTCGTCGCCATCGTCGTATGGCAGCAACTGCAGCAGTCCAAGGTGCTCTGTGAGGTCAAGAATCACCTGGTTGAATTTCCCAGCGCTGCTGCTGGTGAAATTAATCGAGGAGAACTGACTCATCAGAGCTCTAGAATCCCCACGCGTAGCCCGATCGGAATCTTGCTGCTCGAGCTGTACCTGGGAGATACGGGGGGGGGGGGGGGGGAATTCCGAATCATCACGGTGATGCTGGAGGTAGTGGTGGTGGTGATGGGGGGGGGGTGCAAACGTGTAATGTAAATCAATCTCTCTCTCTCTCTCTCTCTCTCTCTCTCTCTCTATTTTTCTCCCTCCCTCTCTCCCTTTCTCTCTCTCTCACACACAGGCATCGTCGCATCTACCGAAGAAGCTCTAGCAGGTCCTCCTGTGAGCACAGCCGGATTGGGCAGTTCTCGCTGAGCTGGGTTGCGAGCTGGCGCATGAGCTTCAGCGCGGTGCTGCTCCGCGAAATCGCCACCAGCGGGGAGTATATCTTCTTCCGGGGGCGGCCATAATTCTGGGAATTAGCATCGTTTCCGCCCCGCTGCCCTGTTTCTTCCTCCTGCGTGCCGAACGCGATGTAATCATTCTTCTCCTCCTCCGCCTCCCCCCCTTCTTCCTCGGCCCCAGCCCCGCCTTCCATGGCGGCGCTTGCCGCGTCCACGCCCGTGCTGCTCCCGTGTTGTGGCTTAATCGCCCCCGTTTTCTTCGTTCGCCTTGCCCTTTTCCTTGTCGCCGTCGGTGGCGTGGTGGCAAGCACGTTGAGGTTCAGCTTCAAGGTGGAGAGGAGCGGCCGGCCAACCGCCGTAGCGAGCTCGGTGTCGTCGAGGGTGCCTTTCTGCTCCATAATGGCGCTCATCAGGTAGCGGATGGTGTTCCAGGTCACCTCCTTCAGCCCAGCGTCGAAAGGGCCTGCGTTCCGCAAAAGTAAATACAACAATGAATACATGCCAAAACAGTACGAGCGAGAATTGTTTGCTGACACGGCGGGACACACCCCCGTGACCCAAAAAAAATTAACAAAAAACTCAAATCCATGAATATATCAGGAAACTCTACGGCTATGGCTGCTGCTAGCGCTGCTGATGGGCGGCGATTGAATGGATCGTCGGCGACACTACCGTCGCAAAAGCGCAGGAATGAGCGGAAGAGCGAGGGAAGAATGCCCGCCGAGAGCACAACGCGCATGTGAGACTTGGAGAGCGACAGGAGAGGGGCTGCTTCACCGCCCCTCCCGCCCCCTCCCGCCACCCCTGCTCCACCGCCTATTCTTCGTTCGGAAGACTCAGCACCATCCCGTTGGGCGACGTTATCGCCTTTTCCTTGTTGCAATTGCGGCCGGAATGTGATGTTAAAAAACAGGAGGAGGGTCCTTAACCCCAACGAGTGCCAGAGCTTTTCGCGGACGCCGCCGACGCCGTCGTCGTCGCCGCCGTGTGTGCCTTCGTTTTTCGCACCGCTCCCCCCCGTTAAAGTGTTCTTTCTACGCTCTTTCCTCCTTGCCTCCCACTCCTCGTCGGCACGTGCCGTGGCGAGGTTAAGGCGATTGAACTCCCAGACGAGATGTCTGTAAAAGTTAAGCAGGATCCTACTGCGCGACTGCGGCTGCTGCTGTGTCGATCGGCCACCCGCATTCTGGCCGGAGGACGCCGACACCGTAGAGATCGATGAGGAGGAGGGGAGAGGGGGGGGCGACGACGACGAAGACGACGACGACGATGTGTGTGCTAGTAATGACCCGATTACATCTAAACGGTCGCGGTTGCACTTGAGGTTGGCAGCCAGCGTCAGGGGAAGAATGTAGCGCACTACGTAGTGGCCTTTACGATCACGGAACTTGGCGGAGAGCCAACTGAGGAGGGTGAGGCGGAGCGACTGCATCTGGTGGACTGACCTCATGAATGGCTGCAGCTGGTTTGCCACGTCGAGCAGACCGTTTTGCGATAGCTCCAAGATGTCGCGCACCCATGAGTTGTCAATGCATGCTGCACTCGTGGTGGTGTTGTTGTTGTTGTTGCTGCTGCTGCTGCTGCTGCTGCTACTGCTCCCGGCCATATTTCGATTCGTTCTCTCGATGGCGGACGCGCCGAAGTGGAACTGGCTGGGACGACGGATGCGCGTTCTCCGAGCCGCAGCTCGCAGTATTCGTTTTGGGCTGTTGACTCCCCCAGAGCTTGCGCGCTTCATATGCAGTTTCGCCAGGATGGCGGGCTTCCTGCTGGTGGTGGAAGAGGGGGGGGGGGGGGGGGCATATCCCATGCCCACGCTCCTTTCCCTTCGCGTCAGCGGTGGAGTTATTGCCATCCTTTTCTTCCTCGTTTTGCTTCTTGGCCCTCCGCTCCGCGTCCTCCTCATCTTCCTTCGGCAGCTTTTTGCGCTCGATCTTGCTGCTTTTGCGGGTGGCGTAGTAGTCCTTCAGCAGCTCATCGAGGCCGAACAAGAAGAACTCGAAGCCCCCACTGGCTTTCTCCAGCCACGAGTCCAGCAAAGGCGCCTCCGGCTGCTCCGCGTGCGCATTTTGCGTCGCAGGTCGATGCGGCTCCTCTCGTCGTCGATCCTCCTCCTCTTCCTCCCTGACCTTGCTATCAGCTTCGCCGCTTCCGCTATCGTCGCCGCTGACGCGGTCCGAGCGCGTGCTGCCGCTTCTGCGGCGTGGGCTCGGGGGCGATGCTGGCCGTGCAGCCGCCGCTGCGGCCGACGCGGACTTAATCTCTTGGTCTTGAATCATGTTCAGCATGGGCTTCCGCACCTCGAAGAACGTCGAGTAGATCACCGACCGGAACCACGGCGGGAGCAACGGGGAGAACATGCACTTCCTTCCCTTGGCGGCGGCCGCCAGCAGCCGCACGATCTCGACCGACCGGGAGAACTCGCGGCACCTCGCGACGAGGCCGTTGTACTTGAAGCAGAGGGCCACGAACATCTTCTCGAAGCGGTGAGCTTTGCTGGTGGATATCAGCTTCCTGGCTGTGACGCCGCCCCCGAGTTCCGCAAGGCACATCTGGAACAGCAACCCGAAGCAGATCACCGGGCTATCAAGCGATGCGATCCTTTGGGGGCGGGGGCGCGCGGGCGGTGATGAGGCGGGGCCGTTTGACGTGGATGCACGCATAGGGGAACTCGTGTTGTCATTGACGCCGCCGGTTCTCGTTCTAACTGCTTTTGATGGCGAAGAGGGCAGTGGGGATGATGCTGCTGATCGCCCCGCTTCGCCTCTCCCCCCCCCCCCTTCCTTCACAAAGTACGGCGTCTCCGAGCTAACCCAGTCGAGGATGAAGTTATCCCTTCCCCGGGCGACGGATTTCGGGGGTAGTTTGAAGATCGGCAAGTTGACGAAGCGCTGCCAGAACTCTGCGTCCTCCTGAGAGAAAGAGAGAGAGAGAGAGAGAGAGAGAGAGAGAGAGGGTCAAGCGTATCATCCGTATTACTTTCTTCAAATACACATACACACACACACACACACACACACTCACACACACCTACGAACACTTGATATAAACATAAATATAAATATACACACACAAACACGCGCATATAAACAGGCATCACCTGGCTGATGATCTGTTTGGAGCTGCGTGCGTGAGCGTCCATGAGTCGCAGTACAGAGTTGCGGATCGCCGAGGCTGATGGGGAGGGCAGCTTAGTCTGCAGAAGAGGTTCCACCATCCGCTTTTGACTGTCACTTTCGATGCTTTCACTGCTGTTATTGCCCTGCACCATTTCCGCCCCTCCTCCCTCCCCCTGTTCTTTTTGCGCCAACGAGCTGCTGCTTGAAGGGGGTAGCTCTAACTCGAGCCCTGGGCGAAGGAAGAGGTGTCTAAGAGCTTCCGAAAATACCAGTTGCAGATCTTCTAGCACACGTGCGTTCAAAGCGATATCCTCCTCCTCATCATGATCATCCTCATCGTCGCAGCCGTCGTCGTCTTCGGCGGAATCTTCTTCTCCTTCTTCTCCTTCCTCCATCCCCCCGCCATAGCCGCCACGATCCTTTCCGTCGTCATCTTGCGGCTCGGCGTCGTTCTCTCCGCCCCCGTCCTTATTCTCCGCCCGGAGGAAACGGCCTGCGCCCTTATCCCCACCCCCCAACGCCGCGACGCTCCCCTGCCTACGGGGTCGGTGGCGGCGGCGGCAACGGCGGCTGGGGGACAGATGGTACTGGTGCTCGAGGATCGAGAGCTCAGTGAGGCAGCGGTCTTGCCCAACACTGCAGGCTTCAGTGTGCATCTGCAGCCAATTCTCGAGGGTGAGGAACCCATGGTGACAGCGGCCAACTCCCTTGGCGTAGTGTTTCAGGATGGCGGTTGCCGCCTCCAATGCGGGGCCCCAGCTTGCCTCGTTCGTCGCGCCGCCGGAGGAGCATGCGAGCCGGAATTGCGCGCACTCGCGCCGCGACATGCACCACTCCCACCCGCCGCCGCCGGTGCCGCATCCGCGGCGCGTGATGGCAGCGGACGAGGTGGCGAGGAAGACCCTCTTCTTCGTCTCCTTCGCGTCGAGATTGTGCTGGTGGAAGGAAGCATGGAGCTTGCCTGCCCCCCCCCCCCCAACCACTACCTTGTATTCGTGAGAGAGCACCTGCAGAGGGGATGATTGCACCACACACACACACACACACACACACACACACACACATCATAGCGGGCATTGTAATTATGTTCCTCGGTTAACATGCGGAGAGAGGGGAAGGGGAGGGGGGGAAAAGAAGGGCGTCGATCATTTCAGGCCCGCGAACATACCTTTCTTCTTGACGCGAAAGCATAGAATAGGTCGGTGTACACCCTCTTTGCGAGCGGAGTTAATTGCGCGTGGCCTGTCTTATCGGCGCACAATAGCTGTCGCTCTTGCCGCAGCATAGTCAACGCTCCTTGAAGCTCCCCCCCCCCTTTTCCTCGTAGAAATATCCCAGTTGGCAGACCAGGGCGGCGGCTGCTGCTGCTGCTGCTTGTGACAGGATACGACAAGGGGAATGGAGAGGAGGAGGTGGAGGAGAAAAGGAATGGGGAAGAGGACAAAGACTTTTCTGAGGCGGCGATCTTTTCGCTGCTTCTTCGTCCTGTTCTCTTCCTCCTCCTCTCCTCCGCCCTCTTAATCCGTGCCGCCGCCGCAGCGGCAGCCTGTTCCAACTGGTTCTCGCAGACCTCGCTGAAGCGGCAGATGAGGGAGAGCAAGGACGAGAGGATCGCCCGCAGCTCCCCAGCGGCCGGCCTGACGATTTTCATCACGCGGTAGAGCTGGGGGAGGACATATCCGACGGAGCGCCTGAACCCCGCCCTTGCTGCGAGAAAGGCAGCAGAACGCCTGTGCCTTCTCGCAGTGTCATCGACGGCGACGTCCTCTTTCCCCTCCACGGACAGCTGTTCCTTTTTCCTCTTCTCCTCCGTTACTTCCTGGTCTTTCTCCTGCTGCTGCCGCTCAGCAGCCGCAGCCTCTCTCAATATCTCGTCGCCGAACTCCAGGGCGAGCGAGGTGGCCTTGAAGAACGCCTCCACCGACCGCTGGTGGTAGGGGCTTTTCGGTGGGGGGGTGGGCATGGACGAGGCGGTTCGCCGCGAGCTGCGCCAATACTGAATCTTTTGGAAGAGATGCGTCTCAATGTTGGTATATGCGTTCTTTAGGTAAAGGTTGAGCAGCAACAAAACGCACTCTCTAGCCCGCCTTTGCTGCCGAAGAGGCGTCTCTTTTTCTACACAATCCGCTTCGCTCCGCCTCCCCTGGCCACGCCCCCCCTCTATCTCTCCACTGGTGTTCTGGTCCTTGCGCTTGCTGCTGTACCGAACAAGGGCAAGGGCTGATGTGATCGCCTTGACCGTGGCCTCGGAGCTAATCTCCTTGTCATCGTCAGTCATGAAGGCGACAGATACTGCCGTACCGGAGCTTATTCTGTGGAGATAATCTCGCAGCCGCTCTACAACGACCATGCGCAGGGCGCTGGTCTTGTTCGCAGCTGCGTCGCTCATTGAAGGCGGCGGAGTCGCTGTCCTGCCGCCCCCCCTCCCCGTCGTCAGTAGCCGCAGATTCGACGTGAGGAACTGAAAGCGCGCCTCCCAGCTCCCCCACAATATATCAAACCCAGGTAGCGTCGCGAGGGTGCACGACCTGGCGACTCGGGCCCCGTAGTATGGTAGCTGCGGTGACTGCTGCTGCTGCTGCTGCTTATGCTCGCATCCGAAGCGGTCTCGCGCAGGGATGACGCGCTCCCATATATGCTTTATCACGTCGGCGAGCTCCGAAATGAAGCCCTTCTCGCTCATCGGGACCCCAAGGTGCGCCAGCGACCTGAAGTAACTACCCAAGAGATCTAGCACCTGGAATCGTTAGGTCATGTGGATGAGAAGTTGTTCGTGATGTTAGGGGGGGGGGGGTTGGGGGGGGGGTAGGATGAGGATGGAATGCGTAAGTTCGCACATCAAGAAAACCAGCAAAGAAACGAGGAGAAACAGACCAAAACTCTCTTTAAAAAAAATAATCAAGCCCCATCATCATCCCCATCGCCTTTTGAATTCACTAGCTTACTACCATTGCGAGTAATGCTCCGCCTGTGTCCTGCTTAGGACCGAGAGAAATCGCCTTCTCGAGCACGCGCGTCATCATCTTGACTTGCGCGACTACGCTCTTCTGCGATGTTGACAAGCATTCTAATCTCTGGCAGATCGTCTTCGCTGCCTCTATTGCCGATATCCTGCCGTGTTTACGATCGTCGCCATTGCCGTTGCCGTTGCCGTTCATCCCCCCCTCTTCCAGCCTCCCGCCCTTCTCAAGGCTAATACTGCCAGGAAGGGAAGTTGGGGAGGAGGAGGAGGAGGAGGAGGAGGCTTCTTCCTCGCCATCGCCGTGGAACATTTTGTAGAGTGGCCATTGCGTAACTGTACCGTGCTGGGAGAGGGCTAGAATTGCGTTCGTCGCAGGGGAGTAGGCGAGGGTGGACGCATCGGTCGCCACGATGTGGTCCTGAAGGTGAACGCCGGTCCTGACGTCGTAAACCTTGATAAGCTTCCGCTCCGTCGTGTCGCCAAAATCCCCCCCGGCGGCGCTACCCTTCTTCCCCCCCCCCTTGACCCCCTGCTCACCGCTGCCGCTGCCCCCGGCCTTCTTGGAGGCGGCGGCGGCGGCGGCGCCCTTGGCGGCCGTGTGGGTGTTGCGCGCCGCGACGCGCTCGGAGGGGAGCTCAACCCACTCGTCCCAGCGCGAGTTCCAGCCGTGGTAATGGACGAACATGCGCCGGTTCGCGTGCAGCTTGAGGATGTCCGCCTCGTACCACTTTCCGTACTTATCGCGCACGTCCACGACGTCGCCGACCGCGTAGGGCATCGTCGGCTGCTGCGTGTTCTTGAGCTCCAATTCCGTGCGGGTGAGCACGACCAGGCGGCTGCCGCACAAGGCCACCGAGCCCTGCATGGCGTCCAGGGTCATCATGCCGCTGTCGAATGCTGGCGATGATGATGATGATGATGATGATGATGATGATGATGCGGAGGAGTAGGGGGGTGGCCGGGCTTGTGGCGGCGATGAACCCACGCCTTCTGACGATGTCACCTTGATTATTTTTTTTCCAGGGTGGGGAGGGATACGAAAGTTAGTGTTCGGAAAGTTGGTCAGATCCGAGTCTAATGAAGGGCCGATTAGCTTTATTATCGATCATCGCCCGGGGGCGCTCAGCTTGATGAAATGCAATCAGAGTCAAACGAACATCGATGCTAGCCTACTCACTACCTTAGCGTCGCTGGCCTCGTGAGTATCCTTGATGGTGTCGTTTATGATCGGCTCTATGCGTATTTTCCTGCTGCTGCTGCCGCCCATGTGGGAGGAAGAGCTTCCAAACCGATCCATAATGTAGCATGAATGGCAGAGCAGGGATCCTCCTGATGATGGTGCATTGGGTGAGGCGGCGTCGGTGGTGGTAAGAGAACTGTTGCGGCGTGAGACAGTCGTATATTCCCAGCCACGCATATTTAGTATCATCGCAGATTTACTCTCTCGCCCTCTCTCTCTCTCTCCCTCCCTCCCTCACACACACACACACACACACACACACACACTGAAAGATCGTTTTCTCCCTCATCATACCCTTTTTTGCAGCAGCTGCTGCCGCTGGTGATGGAGGTCCTGCTGCGCTGGGGTTCGCGCAGTCATCATCCAGGCAACGGTATACTGTCCTATGAGCGGTTAGGACGGAGGAACATCCTTCGCACACACGGAGTCTTTTTTTGGAGGCTGGGGAGGACGAAGAGGAGGAGGAGGAGGAGGAGGAGGAAATACTTCCTATAGACGGAGATTTTGCTTTCTGTTTTGACATCGTTGTGCTGCCGCCATCGGTGCTGTTGTTGTTGCTGTTGTTGTCGCTGTTGCTGCTGCTGTCCTCCGCAAACCCCCGCGCCCCCGCTGCATACCCATTCTGCAAAGGGCAGGAACTGACAAGTGGAAAGATGTGGCTGGACGAGGAGATATTCATTTTGAGCGACGCCAGGTATGTATCCGCGCTGAGAACTGAAGAGGGGAGGGGGGCACTATCACCTTCCTCTCCTCCCCCATTCTCCTTCTTCCGCTCGGGTGCTGGCCGAGCATTGATAGCAGTGATGAGGGTTTGGCCGTCCTTTGCAGCAGCGCTACTAAATATCGGAAGGCACTCCCCCCCAAGCTTGATCCTGAGAGCAGTAGCACGGCTCGTGGCTTTGCTATTTTTACCCCGGTGACCCTCTTTACTGTCCTCGCCCCCCCTCTCCCAGTCACCATCTGCCTTCGGATTGAATACGAAGCCGCTCTCGTGGAACTCAAGGGTAGCGCAGTACTTCTGCCGCCTCGATGGCGATGAGGGGGGGGAGAAGTGGTGGGTGGCGGCCTGGCAACGGACTGTACATCTATCGCCGAATCGCCAATTGCTCAGGAAACAGTCCCTCGCCGCGCTCAGCACCGCGCGGTTGATATCGCCCCTCTCCCTACTTCTCGATGACGACGTAGTAGCGGCGCTTTGGATAGAATACCAGTCCTTCTCTCCCACCTCATACTCGAGATCCCAAGCTGCCGCGCAATCCTCCTGCGAGGGGAGGCAGGCTGGATGACGCGGGGAGGGGCTGGCAGGGTTGTCTTCATGGAGCACGAGGCGTGCTCCCTCTACGATGTCGAGCGTTTCTGCATCGATGAGCAGCAGCTCGCTCGGCGGCAGGAACGGCGTCCTGAGTGCGAGATGCTGCCCCCCCACACAGGCTATCGAGCCCCCCGCATGAACAATAAATTCCTTGCGACAACGATAAACCTTTCCAAACACTGTGGGGGGTGAGAGAGGGGGGGGGGTGGAGGGGGAGGTATCTCCGCTCCCAATTCCAAGCTTGACAAGGCCGTGCTGCCGGGAAAGAATGTACATAAAGCGGCCGTCGGAATCGCACGCCGCACTAGGTCGGATTGGTAAATGACCTTGGCAGTGCAGGCATGGAAGCGGCGTGGATCCTGTCCCCTCCCTCCCGAAAGCAGCAGCTGCTGCGGCGCGCAGCGCCCCGGGAATGGTATACGTGAAGTTGATCTCAGGCCCAAGCCGCTTGCTCACGACGAGCTCGGTGATGTGCGATGTGTTGCCCACGCGGCGAAAGAAAAGGCCGCTCTTGACCTTCTCATACTGCCGCTGCCACCTGAGGAGGAAATCGCCTAGGGAGGACGAGGGGAATTCGAGCTCCGGGTTGGAGATAAGGTACATCAGTGCGTTAAGTATATGCTCCATTGACCCACAGCCAAGCCAAAGTCTAATAACATGCCCGGCCTCCGGCGGTGACGATGATGATGATGATGACGATGATGACGGTGACGATATCATTGGAGCCGCATACGAGCCCGACCTTTTCGCATCAGCTTGCAGCAGCTCCCGGCGACGCCTCCCTGTCTTGATGTAAAGCCGCGCAATCTGGTCGAAAATGTGATGCTCCTCCGCGGGGAGGAAGGTCGTCATCGGTTGCATACTCTCCACAAAGTTGCCCAGATATTGTAGGAAGGGGTTTGAGGGGTCTGGCGTATCACCCAGCTGCTCTAAGCACGCCCCCATCGCTTGGATTGCGAAGCTTAGCGGCTTCGAGGAAGATGGAGAGGATGAGGAAGAGAGCTGCGAGCGGCCGCCTTCCTCTGATTGAAATGCCCTCTTGAACGGGAATTCTACCCTCCCGCTCCCCGTTCTTCTATCGTTGGAACTGGTGAGACGCAACGAGACTCGCTTGGACTCAGAGAGATTTATCCGCCGCTTTACTAAGATCCGCATGCACCGGGTTCGAGATCGCATCCGCGAGGCGTGGGGTTTAGCCGGGTATAGTGCCTTGGAGTTTTCAGAGAGGATGGCTGTAGAAGTCTGTGCAACCATTACTTTCCCCTCCCCCCGAGCCGCTATGACCTTCTTACAGCAATCCTGCGTCCGGGGAAGGGACTGGCAGCGGCCCGGGCCCTCCGCCCCACAGTCACAAAAGAATGAGGAGTAATGCTCCTCAGAAAGATCATGACCTGCATGGCAGGTTTCGGCACAGACCTGACATACCCCACGGTCGTTTGTGAGACCACAGGTAAAGCATTCCATCCAGATCTGGGGCATGTGACGCTTCTCCGTGTGGCCTAGCATTTGGAAGGGTGCAAAGAGCAAGGGGGGTAAGGGGGAGGGGGAGGGGGTGAGGTCGGGGAATTTGAATCCAGTCATTGAGCTATCACCCTAAAATGTTTGGAAGAACACTCACAGTATGTGCATCGTTGGGTGTCGGCGAGGCGAATTTGATTCGGCTGAAACGAGGACTCAATTGCAGCTGGATTCTTGCAAGCATCCACTAAGAGCTGCGAGCAGACCCCAACATCCTCTAAGAGCTCAGGTGCAACTACGGCATCAAAGCCATAGTGGACTGGCTTCTTGGCGAAGAGATCGTGCCTTGACATCCGACAACCGAAAGGACCACCCGCAAGCTCCCTAATAACAATACAACAAAAGTAATTCGTGGTTCCCAGGGGGAGATTGGTTTCGGAGACATTTTCCTGCTCTAATTCGATACTTTATCGTTGACTAGGGTATGCTTTTCATGGTAATTTTCACTTCTTCCGGTTACCTCCGTAAAGACGGGATCACTCACATGAAACATAAAACGTGGTGGGAATCATTAAGTCTTCCGCAGCCTGTTCGGGCACTTCTACTCTATTTTTTTCACTGTTCATAATTACTGATGATGAGATGTTCAAAGCTATACCTACCCCTTTTCAATGCCAGTGGCGGGCACGGAGAGAGGGAGTAAACGATGCGGGTCCTTCGTCGAAGCGGCTGTTGTTAAGAGGTTGGAGTTGTCGTCAGATCGAAAGCTTGACGGTTCAAGCATGCGAAACTATTATATTTTTGTGCGTTGATGCACAATTCTGTATGTCTCGATTGTTTTAAGGTCTGCAATCTAGAAAATCAGGCAGATCACCATGGCCTTACGAGCAGATTCCGGCGTTGAGGGATCGGGGAATGGGGAAACACTGGTGATTTCCAGGATTTCTTGTGTAAAAGGAGCTAATTTCACATGATGTAATGCCATAATCTATTGCAGTCGTCAGTCGAAAAACCCAGCTATTCTGGAACTAGAAAGAATCATCACATTTTATGTCTTTCACCTACAGTGTGCAAATTCTCTTGAACTGTTTATAGATTATTTTTACTTAATAATAGCAAAAATTTAAGTCGCTTGTAACAATTGGGTTTGCGTATTAAATCCTCAAGCCCATGTAGATCTTAACCTCCAAGGAGCTTGACGTTCCGCGAATGTTCGTGCCTCGTGCCGACCACAGAACAGTCTCAGCAATGTTGAAAATCTTGACATAAATTATCAGAAATATATGGCTTCAGAAGTCATCTGTATTTCAGTGCTTGCCAGCGTGCATTCGTTTAGCCTACGTATTGATCAATTGTTGAATACACCTCCAAACATCCTATCATATTTACCAGATTACCATCTGGAATCCTGAGGGTATCACAGCCAGGCCTTCCCTTATCTATCGATGTCTACACCAAGTCTGAGACGTGTCATCCTCGCGGGTGGCCGTGGGTTTCTTGGCAATGCAATCAAGAAGCAGTTATCCATAGCTGGCTACAAAGTATACTGACTTCAATCCGTTCTTCTCAGTCTATAAGTAGTATACCTAATATTTACAAGGTGACTCTTGTCTCACGGAAGGCTGGGGAGGAGGATACGATATCCTGGGAGAGTTTGGAAAATGAAGGACTGCCCGAAACCGATGTAGTCATAAATCTTGCAGGAGCGCCAATCCTGGATCTTGCTAAACCATGGACGAAGAAGTACGTGGGCATGTGGGCTAAATAACATCATGCTCTCTAATTTACAAAATCTTATATATGATTATGTGAAGGTACGAGCAGGAATGTGTTGACTCGAGGGTTAAGACTACACAGTAAAGTCCCGCGTTTGCTACCCCCAAGAAAGGGATTTTGTTGTAATTCTTGTCTAAATTCAGAACTCTTGCAAAACTGGCTGCGGAATCGAAGAAAAAACCGGAGGTAAAAACTCAGACGCGTAACGATGTGCACGTTATGTTGATTTCCTTTTGAATTGATTAAAGGTTTTTATTGCAACCTCTGCGGTTGGATACTACCCGACGTCCCTTACAGCCAAGTATGTCGAGAATATTGCGTCTATGTACATTGAGAGCAGAGCTAGAAACGACTGAAAACCGTCGTTGTGGTTGCGCAGGTATACCGAAGATTACATTTCAAGTGCGAGTCTCGATGGCTGGGCGGCTGGCCTCTGCCACAAAATTGAAGATGCTAGTGCGCCTGCTGTATGATAAACAACTCCTCATTAGATATTACACCCCGACTCCTTGCAGATTAACGCGTTTCCGCGATCAATTCTTGAAAGAAAAACTAGAATGTTTTTCCTTTGTGGGTATCGATCTGACACCCGGAGTCATGTCAGTGCGGAAAAATTTTCCTCATTTTTTCGATACATGTTCTCTCTCTTTTTCTTCAGTCTGAAGCTGGTATACGGACTGTGCAAATGCGCATGGGCGTCATAATGGGACGGGGTAACAGCTTGAAATCGAGAATGATGAAAGCTAGACTCATGCATGTTGATGGAGGCGATATATTATGAACTCTTGAATCGTGTGAGTGCAGCAATTGGTAAGATAGGTTTTGATGTTTTGATGAAACTTAGGAGGCGGTGCTTATGCGAACATGAAGTTGCCTCTTCGTCTTGGTGTAGGTATGTTAGCAGATTCGATTTTATATGATTTACAAAAGCATTTCACGTTCTCATCTGGGGACTTACTCTCAATAAAATACGGTGTGTGTTTTTCTGAGGCGGTCCTTTTGGCGACGGAAAGCAATGGTAGCTGAGCACGTTTATTTGTCTCCTTGATTTCAGTATTCAGATTATATACTCGACGATACTCTTTCCGCGCGTTGTTTGCAGGTTTCCCTGGATCCATTTGGATGATGCAGCGGGATTGTATCAATTCGCAGCGGAGGAGAAGAAGGTGGGTAAGGAATCAAAAAATAGAACACCGGGCCTTGCATTTGCTACAATTCAAGTAATCGCTATAAACGATAAGTAATCATGCATGTGGATAAACAAGGTTTCTGGACCTTTGAATGCTGTTTCGCCACATTGTGTCTCTAACGGTAAGCCAAATGCGGTATTGAAGTTGTCGATCCGAAGACTGTGTGAGAGAGTCTGAAGGTACACGCAACAATCAAAAAGGTTCTTTCATGACCCAGATTGCTCATGCATGGTGGCGGCCAGCAATTTTCGCGGTGAGCTTGAAGCCAAATCTAGAATATTTAACCAAAACAGAAAAATTACAATATATAGCAACAATCGATTCGTGACCGTTTCTAGGTTCCCGCATTTCTTCTAAACCTGATTGGGAAGGAACGAGCGGCGATGCTTCTTGAGGGCCAGCACGTGGTAGGAAAGTCCAGACTAGAAAATCGGAAAGGAGGGGAAAGGAAGGACTAACTACTATCTCTCACATCGATTATTTTTGCGCGGAAAGTTGATGTTACTATTATATTTTGCTGCATAGATTCCTCGTAAAGCAATCGACTTGGGATACCATTTCAAATTCCCATATGTTGACCAAGCGTGCAATGAAATTGTTAACGGGGCAGACTAATATGATGGTAGTAGGCGGTTGGCAGTAGCGGGAAAAGCACGCAGACTCGCTAGTTTTGGTCTAGTTTCTATTCCGCTGAGCGCATCCGGCTCATAGTCACACAAATACATCGACGCAGGGACAACATATCGTATATCTGCGAGTGTTTTGTGAGAAACCCCAGTTAGCTATTATTCAAACCTCAGGACTTTCTTATGTTTGCTCTCAAGCTTCACCACAAACTTGCACTCTCCCAGAAGAAATACCCGCTTTCGCAGAGCTGTGGCATGTCTGTGCACCAATTCTTGTTCA
Organism: Bigelowiella natans CCMP2755; assembly: GCA_000320545.1. Classification (NCBI taxonomy): domain Eukaryota; phylum Cercozoa; class Chlorarachniophyceae; genus Bigelowiella; species Bigelowiella natans. Next base: position 37,063 of record ADNK01001663.1, read on the forward strand.
GATTGTCACAACATGTAACCTCCGCTGTTCAAAGGAATCAATGCACAATTTTTTGTTTCAACCAAAGTGCACTGTGCGATGTGCATGAGATAGAAGCATGCAATGGCCATGAATGCGATTTGTTCCTTGCTAGCTTGGCGCAAATTGCACGCTTAATGATCAATTTATTCATTGCCATTGCACATTGCATCGTGTGTTGTTCTTTGCATCACGTTGGTATGCAATTGCTTGCGCTCGCGTGGTTATTGCGCTTCTATTTGCATCATGCAAATGAGCTAGCTTGACGCGCTTGTGCACGCATTCCGCCATGCTAGCATGGCTAGATGCGCTGGATGCACCGTGATGAGCAAGACACATGGTACGTACGCATATGCACCTATGCACATGCACGCTAGTCAGAGCAGGGTGACTCACAAACACGTCTAGACATGACTGTCTCGCATTGCTAGCTAGCTAGATTGGCTAGCAGCTGTAGCGCACACGACATGCGTGGACGACCAACATAGACACTGTGGACGTACACAGTGCGTAGACAGCTTGCCATGATGGACGCACGTACGGCAAGGATCAAAGTCGTAATTGTCGTAACAACATCCACGCGCGCACAAACTAGCAAAATTCGTTGCATCCTGTAAATGTCTATTGACTACCAGCAACTGACTTGCTAGCTTGCTGCACACACATGCATGGCCAAATAAATGTCGTGAACAAATGCTGGAACGGAAATGTAATGCGATCGTCTGGAAACAATCTCAATGATGTGATGTCCATCAACTTCCTTCACTCAATTGTTCATCGATCCAGCATGCAACCCAGTCATCTGAGCATGCATGCACACGTGTGCAGATGATGTGCGATGCACGCATCGCGTCGCAGAGAGCTGCACAGAAGCTGAAGAGCATTGAAAGTCATCAGCAGCAGCGTGCGCATGCTGCCGACGATCACTAGACCATATGTGCGCACGTGCACGGAGTCGACGTGCTAGCGTGCTGTGAGCAGTACATGAGTTCTGTTGCTGGGCCAGACCGCTAAACTCACGCATTATTGTGTCCCACATTATTTTGAAGTATATGGGTGTCCTGCCAATGAGAGAATCACCATATATAGATCAGGAGCCTGAGAACGTTGGAAAAGTTGTGCATTGCATTGTTTGCAGAATCCTAAATCACGCAAAGAGGGTTCTATCTCGGGCTGCCAAGATCTACATCCAGCAACGATGTCCCCCATTTTCTGACAACTACGTTGTTGCCATGCACTGCATGCGTCATCGATCGAACAAATCTGCTAGAAACGTGCAGTATGCAAAATTTTGGCTGCGTACGTAGCGTCGTGTCAACGCTTAATTTAATAACCGACACTGGCTAGTACGTTGGCAATGTGGTCACGTGAGTGATGAAGAAATTCTCAATTGGCTGATGGAGCTCCTTCGGGAAGACTCTTCACATGCACGCACGTCACGGAGGGCGCAATGTGTATGTGTATGCATGATGCACGCTATGAGTGGCACGTAGGCGCACCTCACGAAGTATGAAATTAGTTATTTGTGGTAGACAGGCGCACCTGTAATTAGGCATATATCTAGACCATTATTTTAGAGACATATATCTGATGTGCTGTATATCTATATAACTAGCTCCTACGCATGCGGCACACACACACGTTAGAGCAGTGGATCAGATACAATCGATTATCGTATGGAAACTCAATGGCGTGTTTATTTTTGAATTATTATGTCCGTGCATTATCATATCTTTTAGCAGAGCCTCGGCATTTATATTTCTAGCTGATGATATTTTATTGACACCGAGCTGTGCTGCTTTTCATTTCTGGGTGGAAGCCCTTCAAGCATCCAACTCAGCAGCGAATTTTGTCTTTTGTGCAGCGCAAGGTCCCAAAGCAAATTCGGCACCTTTGGCATCTCTACACCAGAACAATTCAAGGACTTGTCCTCCGCTCTGTTGAACGTACATACCGCCAGCCCCTGCACCAGTGACCGCATCTAAACCACCGACCCCAGTTTGCACTTCGCTGTGAGTCCAAAATTCTACCTGCGCGAGGGTGAAAGCTCCTTTAGAGGAGTCCCAGTAATAGTTAAGGTCAATCTCAGCACCACTGTAAGTGGTGGTACTCCCAACACCAATTTTAGGAAGGAAGTAGTTAATGGCGGCACTCGTGATATCCAATCCCGCGAATTCCTTGAATCCATCAAATAGATTGACCGCAACCTCTTTTCCATCTTTTTTCACCTTCTTCAAGGTCTTAAGGCCGTCGGTGATCTCATTAACTGGGCCTGACAGCGACTGCACAAGGGATTTCATTGTAGTCTCTGACTTCTTGGCCTTGGTGTGTGTCACGAATGTCGTTACTCCATCCTTAATACCATTAACTAGTTTTGTGATTCCGGTAGTAATGGTAGTGACGAGAGTGGCAGTACTGCGAACCGTTTTGGCGATAGTGGCGCCTTCAGGCATGCCAACAGCTACAGCGCCGCCAACTGCAGGGAATGAGTATGGGCACATAAGCTTAATCCCCAACGCGACCTTACTACCAGCTTTCGAAGTTTTTTGCCATGCGACATCAAAGTCCATGCCGCCAACCCCCAGTTCCACGTGAACGTTTCCATGAATTTGGTAGACGGATCCGGCGTATTTCCAAGCTTTAAGACCTTCGTCGTAGTTGAATCTAATACATTTAGGTTACATTTACGTGAGATTGTTGTTCTAGAGATACATGAGGTTGTACTTTAGTTTACCCGTATTGAGCCGCTGCATCGACGGTGAAGGCGGTGTGACTCGCCGCGCAGAAGTCGCTTGCTTTTGAGTTCGAAACTACAAACTTAATACCGACAGCGAATTCATTCCACTTAAGAGGCTTTGTGACTACGGGCTCGATGCTGTATGCTTCCATAGCCGTCAAGACCTCACTTAGTTTGTTAAAGGCGAGCATCTCTGCCACTTTTCCGATCCTCCAATCTCCTGCACAGAAGTCAGGGGAGGCTGCACCGCATGGTTTTGTAATATCCAATTGAGCAAGACCCATCTGCGTCAAACGATCTGTGTAGCAAGTCGAGTCGCCCGAGTTGAACTGGCACTCCGTAATAGTCCCCCATGCATCAGGAAACATAGCCGCCCACAATTTTGCCTGGTACGCAGCATCGCCACTCTTAAGATCATAATGGGTATCACTGAAGTAACCGCCCTTAATGAAACGCTTTAGCAAATGCTCAAATGCATTGCCTTTCTTGACTTTATCACCAAAGACCGCTGATGGAGTATGAAGATCACAATTAAAAAAACATGCAGTTAGAACAAAATATATACTGTGTTGCGGATATGTTGGTTCGTACATAGAAGCTTCTGGCCGAAAGTATTCACTGTTAATGGAAATGCTGACTCGAACGCTGGCTTGAAAACCTGTTTTATTCTTATGTTATAAATAGGTTGTAGCACACACACAAAAGCATACGCACACAAAAGAAAGAAGAAAAAAATTGTCCTCTTTTTGACTAACCTTCGTTGCCAAATATTGATCTACTTGTTCCTGTCCCGCTGCCACTTTTTTACCGAAATCCTTTTTCGCGTCCGCCTTCTTAACAACCTAAAAAGAGTTGATCTTTCAGTCGATGATTTCGGGCTCCTGTGCGCGTTGTACGCATAGGGTTGTAAGGGATTGCGATGTACATACCTCATTGTCGTAATTGGTTTTTATTTTACCCCAGAAAGTCTCGATGTAACCCTTGGCTTCGGCCAGAATTAAAGTCTGCAGCTTGTTGTCATACCTTAGAACAAGCAATCCAATCATTTAAGGAAAAAAAATGGTTGTTATGGAGCTTGCCGCGGTTAATTTGGTATACTTTTCCTGAATCTTGTTGTAGATGGTAGCTAGTTTATCGTCGTTTGACGCGACGTTCATCCCCATCTTTTGCTTAAATTCTTTGAGCCTGATACAATAGGATGCAATTAATTTCGTTTCACTTTCCTTGTACAGCTTCATTGCTACACGTAATAGCGCGCACCTGTCCGATCCGAACTTCTTCATATTTTCCCAGATAGTTGCGAAAGGGGCCGATGCTTGTTCGGCGGTACATGGACCTTTAACCGACAACTCAAGTTCTACGGCGAAGTAGCTGTATCCGACAGTGACGACACCCTAAATTTTTACGTGTTGTTTTATGAATGTGGAAATATGTGTTGTGGAGGTAATGTGTTTTAACATTTTTTTATGTTCCCAAGAATTTCTCTCTACGAATAGTAGGTGAAACAGTTCGTATTTGCCTTACGTTAAGTTCAAGCTTGCTGTTAGGGTCAGTTCCGTCCGTTTCACCGCCAACAGTCAATTTTGCTCCGAGCCTAGAAAGTATTAGATTGTATTCATAAATTGGTGTACTCTTCAGTAAGAGTTGCTGTTGCTTCAGACTTACCATAGGCCGTCTGGGCTACTCACATAGACACAAATGTAGTCTGCTTTCTTGATATTTGTTTCGTACCTGAATGGTTAATTAAGCAAGGCGGTGAATTTCGGTAAGATAATCACGATTTCTGCATTGATGAATGGACTCACTCTTTATGTTTGCCATGGAGCGTCAGCTGCTTGCGATGTTTCTTCGATTTGCGAGAGTGAGGGTGCATAGCTGCAACGGTTTCGTTGCGGTAGGTCGACCTGTACTTACGGTTAGGGTAGAAGAGGTCGGCAACATACTCGAAAGTATTCTCTTGTTCCGTCTCAAGATGAACGTGCAGGCACCCGGTTCCATGATGCTTCACGGTGTGGGAGTGTGCAGGGGCTGCAAGTAGGAGTAGAGGTAGAAGGGCGATCATTGCGGAGTCACAGTTAATCTGCCTCGTGTGTTTGGAATCTGATAAACTGGAACCAGTCATGTATTTAAGTTTGAAATTTTAAATATTTGAAATTTTTGAATTTTAATAACAAAATAAAAAGATTACAGCAGCCATCTCTATCAGAGAAAAAATACATAATTGCATCAAGTTTGTCCTTTACATAGTTAAACTTTTGAAGTCGCAGGATACTTTTTCTGGGTAACGCCTACAGAAATTTTAATCTTCTATCTTACAATATTTATAAAATTTGAATTATATTTTAAATTTGAATTATTATTTATTTTATTTATTTATTTATTTATTTATTTATATTTATTTATTTGTATACATGTAGATCTACTACACTGAGTAGATCTACTTTCATACTTAAAGCACGTTGTGAGTTGAAAAAAAAACAGAAATTCCCCAAGAAATCCATGGAAATCCTTGGAACTGTAAATAAATACATTAGAGATCGCCTGGGCGCGATTTTCGCAGGGGCTCTTTCTAGTCTAGTTTTCCACATGGTCAATCCCATCGGGTTGGATGCGCAAACGGCGTTCCCTTCCCCCGCTGACAAGGTGATGAGCTTTCTGCATGTTGAAATTTTCCATGGTGGCTCTGCTAACTGAGGAGGAAGTGGATGAAGTAGCACATCCAATGATTCTTTCAGCCACCATTGGAATCAATTCGTTCAACTCATGCTAGCACGTTCTGGGTGCACACAAACGTGTCCATGCAGATGCCCATGAATTGTGGTTTTCATGTTCGCAACACTGTCTTCCGTGAACCGGGTGAAGTTGTGGAGAACACCTCCCCTTATGCAGCCCCGACAATGAAACGGAGAACAGTTTTCAGCATGTGGCTGATGTCTTCTACCCCATCAAAACAACACGCAAGAAATGAATGTGAAGAGAGAAGGAGATCTTGCATGGCATGCAAGTCATGAGGACTTCAATTCTGTAATTTATCAAAGAAGACATGATGAAACTTATCGATGCGAAAGAATTCAAACCACGCACTGCAAGATTGATACAACCAAACAACTGCAACACCCTCTGTCTTCACATGTCAATGGCTCATGCTCTGACCCAAGCAGAAAGCTAGAACGGTGCGGCGACTACTACATGAAACAGCACCGGTATGTGTTACCCACGTTTGACGCAACGCCCATGCACGCAGGCGCGTCACGTACGTAATGCTGGCTAGATTAACAAGCCTATGATGTGTCGACGATGTGCACAACACAAACTTCACCATTGTCATTGCTCAAATCAAGAGCAATGACCAAACAAAATAGTTCGCTGCCTAGCGATATCTAGATGTAACGCCGCCTGCGCGCACAAGTTGCATTTGCTAGTTTGTGGCATACATGCAGAACTCTCATCAGTGTGACTGAGCTAATACTGCTACACATCGAATCATCTACTGTAGCCATCACATGCAGAGCGTCTAATCAAAGAGATCCCATGCCTCATTCTCTAAATCCTCCTGTGCTACGGAGTTATCTCGCTCGTCCTCCTCTTTCTGCGAGTCTTTTACGTTACATTCATTTTTTGCCAGCGATTGAGACCCACTGCGCTTCTCTGCAGCAGCTGCTTTCCCGGTTCTCGCGGTTGCTACTTTATGTTGTCCTTTTCTATCATCGCGAGCGGTGAGGCTAGACTGGCCGATACGTGAACCACTATCTTCATTATCATTATCATGCTTATCTTCGTTGGAAAGATAGAGAGCTTGGATTCGTTCCGAGGTTCGGCGAAGTCTCAACTCCTCCTGCGAAGCTTGGCGAAAATTTCTAAACACGTATGACATTGATTGGCACCAGAATATAACGACGCAAACGAAGCAACGACATTCTGATTCGCATTTTTTCTCTTTTTAAAAATAACCTATTGTACTACTTGCTTACCTATAGATTCTCCCTTGAAACCTGGAGAATAATTCCGATTTGTGATGCTTTAGGCAATAAGTTAATGCGGCGTTGGTATCAGCTAGTGTAGCTCCATACTCAATGTGTGTCGGGGGAAGATACAGCCTTTGAATTCTCTCCAAATCAATCGCAGTCTCTAGTAGGCATAGCGCATGCTCTAAAACATCCTCTTTCTCCTTTTTTGACGATGACGAGGATGATAACGCGGATGATGATGGTGCGGAATAGAGATAATTCTGGCAGCCTTTCACTATGAGCTGGTTTACACGGGCCTGTGATAGAACGACGATCGATGCAGCAAAATGAACCATTTTGAAACGACAAGCTTGCACCTCCGTGCACACAACACACACACACACACACACACACACATATATATATATATATATATATATATATATATATAGAGAGAGAGAGAGAGAGAGAGAGAGAGAGAGAGCATGTCTTAAATGCGATCGAATCAATGCAAATTTAAATCCCTCCGTGATCTTGCTGATTGTCCACAACACTCATATTATCCCGAAATAGGTTGTTATCCTAATTAGAAGGGCACGATTACTTTAACGATGTGGCTAGGGCCAAGGTACGGAAGAGCTTGATTTGCCTCGAGGATCTAATATATCATCAGAAAGAGAATATATATGAGCTGCAAGAGTATGCAGCTCTAACGACACATTGCATCACTACAGCGTCAGAATCCCAAACGCTATCAGTTGTTAAACATTAATGGCTGTATATACTTTAGCAAATATATGAGAATCTGCTCAATAGATCTCATCGTGTAAGATAGGTTTTGTGCATGCGCGCGCGTGCGCGTGCGTGCATGTGTGCTGGTGTGCTTACCGAAAAGATTTTATCAATTCCGATTTTCCCCCTCTCCAAATTCTCTTCTAAAACCCCCAGCATTTCCTCAAGCTCCAGCACTGCGTTCTGTAATGAACGATACGCTTTCTCCATCTTTGCCTTCCCCTCCTTATTCGTTCGGCTTGCTTTTGCCGCGCTACCGCCCTCTTCGGCCTCTACCCACAGATCAAGCATAAGAGCCAAGGTCTCCTCGGGATGGGGCCAGGAAGAATGAATCGACGAGAAAGGCAAGGGCGCGGAAGATCGTGTGCCTGCAGAATTGACCGTACCAGACAATATGTATATGAAAGATATATTGCAGATCGCATGGCTACATGAAAGGCAAACGAAAAACATGATCATTCGCACAGCAAAACTACTACTACTTACTACTACTACAACAAACTACTACCACTACTACTGCACTACTACTAGCAGTACTTCTACCACTGCTATCCTTAGATTTTCGGTTGCCTTTATTCTCCTCTCCGCCCCCGTTGAGCGTCTTCGATCCCTTAGCGGGAAGAGTATAGTGCTGCTCCATGAACAACTTGTTTTGATATCTGGGTGTCATCTCCAGAATCGGTGAAAAATACGACCACGTGACCTTTTAACGAGAGCGGGGGGGGGGGGGGGGGGGGGGGGGAGGGTGCACACTGCAATTAAGAGCAAAATAAGAGAGGGATTTCCGCAAATCCTCGAATAATATTGACTCGACGACCACTGAAGATATGCAGTCTCTCTTTCGATAGGACGATAGCATGCTCGTATACCATCATTCTCAACACCATGCGGAGCAGCCAAGTTTACTGCATAAAACCTATTAACAACTGCAATCCCTACCGCAAACAACGATGTTGTTACTGACGGTATCTGCTGTGAATACTTCTATCTAACGCCACCTCCTCTCCCTCTTTAATGTCGCGGACTGCCCTGAGACGGGATAACACACAAAGTGTACATGTGTGCATGCATTCGTGAAAACACACAGTGTGCATGTGTGCATGCATTTATCTACACACTCTAACTTGGAATGTTGCAAGTAGTAAGCGTCACCTGGCTTCAGAGACGAGCGTGTTGGTTCTGTCTACGTTACCGCCTAGCATATGTGTGTGTATGTGCATACAAACGTGATAAATAAAAAATAGATAAAAACACACACACACACACACACACACATATATATATATATATATATATATATATATATTGTGTGTGTATGTGTATGAATAGAAGATACTTTTGCTTATCACAAATGACGCAAATACATTCCTTCTCACCTGGTTGGAACTTATGTAGATTTGGGGCACTGCTATGGTTCACCTGTACCAATTTCCCGTCATCATCATGCTATCGAAGGCTTACGATGATCTCATCGTCATGTCGTCCCAACAAACCATTTCCGAACGTGCCACAGCGTTTGATTTGCGGATCAATTATTATATGCACAAGGGCCTGTGTGTCTCTTCATATTTATGCTATCACGTTTATCACCATAGCCATTCGAATAAAAAGTCCTCCTTCAAAAGCGTTGAACTGCATCTTCAGAATGATCTGTTGAAAGCATAATCATTAACTGAATGACTATATTCTATTACGATCAGTATACACAGTCACGTTAACCCCCCCCCCACACACACACACACGACACAACGTTTTTGCTTAAACAAATTCATAATACATAAAATATCTCGATTTAAGTATATATGCTTATATTGCATCTTTCCTGATATACTATGACATAGACACGGTTACTATCCATACCAAAAGCACAAAATCGCCTGAGAAGGGATTCACTTCATTTTTCTCCAGCTCGTTGCAAATTGCCTTCACAGCTTTTGCGTGCTTGCTTCTGCATGGACCAATATATATATATATATATATATATATATATATATATGTGTGTGTGTGTGTGTGTGTGATGATGTGGGGATTCTTTAACCACCTTGCCTTTGCGAGAGCTCCAGGAGAAAGCTCGCTTAACTTTCTCGGATGCAAACACTCTATGGATCGAAGTATACCCCGACGCTCATTATCCATTAGAGCCATTCGCGCAAGTCGCACATGTGTGCACCATTTATGATCAATCTCCTGATGCTTCTCAGAGGGGTTACTTCCCCTGGTAGCCATGAGCGGCCCCTCCCTCATGACAAGCTGCCCAGCTGAAATTCTGCTCGTTGCAAAGACTCCGCGACCCCCGCCAACGCCTTCCCTCTCCCTCACTTCGAGTGGCCCGAAAAAATTGAAATCCGTCGCCATTCTTTGGCAATGGGGTAGCACTGTAAATCGCTGGTTAGGGGTGAGGCGGGTGCTGCGCGCCTACAGCTGCCTCTCGTCGGCGGACGAACGACGGCTTCGGAGCTCAGTAGGAGGAGGATCCAGTTACTACCCGATACTATCGAAAGTTCCAAAAATCCAAGGGCGTTAAGCCTGTAGATGGACTACAATTTATGTCGCATGTGAAAAACCTGGGGAATGAAATGTGGGGTGTGGGCTGTGCACGGCGGCATCTGGCATCACGACGAGAGACAAAGCAGGTGGCAGGAATTTGTGGTTTGTTGTTGCATCTGCTCGCCGCGCATCGATCGCAGCACGAAAATGTGACACGAGGAAAGCGCGATTTTGCACGTAGATGCATCACATTCATTGCACCTGCTAGCCTGCTAGCTCCAGAGCTAGCTATGTTGCGCGTAAGGTGTTCACAGGCCGAGGCGCTACGTGCACAAGTAGGCAGGGGGGGGGAAAGGCACGTTTGCTTCCTTTTGAAGAGTTGTGTTTATTTTTATTAAAGATTATATTTTTATTAAATCGTGCACTGCGTAATCATTCGCGAAGCTTTCGCGAATGCCGCCGCACGTGGGGCAGCACACTTCCGGTGTGCTGCCATGAGTCCCGCCGGAACCCACGTGCCTATGCTGTATTAATATCTACGTTATCTATATTCTATATCCGCGACAACCCCTTTGTTGTCGCACGTGACTTGTGCCCGCGTAGTGGTACGCGCTACACCTCCCCCAAGTCACGTTGCTCCTTCCTTCCTTCCTTATTCCCTTAGACCTTCATCGCTTTCGGAACTTCACCAACCACCAGGTAATAGATTCCTCTCTAACCTTATCTCCTTTGTCGCTTACCCAGAACTCACCTTCGTCCTTAGGTTCGTGTCCATACCAGCCCTCTGCATCAAGGTCCCCCAGGACCTTATACCAGTGCTCAAAGGGTAAGTCGGGAACAGCTAGGTAGAGTAGCTGATATTTTCCGTCCTTTATTTTCATAGCTACCCTCTCCATATTTCGTAATCCAGGGTAGCCTAGATAGACAATCTTCATGCGCCAATCGTCGTTCACCCTGACCTTATTGTTTCCATATTCCACATCGAACTTAGGTCGGGGTCCTAAACAAGGCATTGCTCGCTCCCACACAGTAGGGTTTACTTTAACATCCTCTAGGAGCTTCTCACCGATATCATAATTCTTTAGGTGACTGATGTGGCGCAAGGTGACCCTGTTCCCATCATAGATGTAGTACTGCTTCCTCCCCTTCCTCTCGGTAACCTTTGCAACGCCACCCCAGAAGGGGTCTTGTTTATTTCTCGATCTCAGATTTACCTTGGCCCTAACATACTGTCCTTCCTTTAGAACTCGGCCATCGTACGGGACCTTCTCGTCTTCACTCTCGGTATCGTCGTCGTTGTCGTCGCCTTCTTCCCTCTCCTTATCCTTGATACCTCCCCCAGACGTGAAGGTGTCGTTTACTAACCCTTGTATCTTGTCTGGTGTGGTGCTATTTATCCTGCTTAGGTTGGCCAAGGTGCGGTGGAGTCGCTCTACCTTGGAGTTGGACTGGGCATAGTATACAGGTGAGGCATCAATATTAGGGTGTGGTAGCTGTAGAAGAGAGGTCTCATTATCCACATGTAACTTCTTTGGTATCTTGTTTATGCTAACTTCATCAGGGATAGCCTGGAGCTCAGACTCCCAGGTACGGTAGCAGTTAGTAAGCCTCTGCTTATATAAGCCTTTGTTCTTCTTAGCAACGTTGACCTTGATAATCTTTTTAACCCAGCACTTTCCAGTGGCCACATCAACGAAGGTAAGGTAGTGATAGCCATCGTACTTATAAACATCAATTTGCACGATATCTAAGAAGTTCCTTGCTTTGATTTTCTTAGATGCACGGCTCTTGCTGGACTCCTTGGTGGCGACGCCTGCCGCCTTCAAGCTGGAGCACCTGCAGCCACGCAGGTATGTCCTTATCTCTTTTAGCTTGTAGGGCCAGTAGTAATGGTAGAGTAGAGCAGTGATATGGTTTTCTCCTACGTGTGCAGGTCCATGGGCGGTAAAGAGAAGGGCTCCCCTGGTCCGCCGTGGCACGTAGGTACGCCTAACATTATTAGTGTATACATATATCCTATCACTAAGTACCTCATGCTTGTGTTTGTATTTATCCAGGTGTTCTTGAAGGTGCTGGAGCTCCTCTGGCTCAGGCAGGAAGTCGCCGTCCTCGAAGGTAATCGCGTTAACCATAGGGGTGACCTGGGTAGGGACTTTCTTTTCGAACAGCCTGCTGAAATAGTCAGCAAGCTGCTTGTCTCCTGGTGCGTAGACCACTGTCCTCTTGTCCCTAAACTCTTCCGTGTCCGCCCTCATAGCTGCATACTCATCGTTAGGCGCTTCGAGCTTGCGGTCGATGCCTAGGAGGGGCTTGTGGTCAGTCATTAAGGTGAAGCTGGGCACCGACAGCAGGTAGTATCTTAGTTTCCTCTGCGCCTCAGTCATGGCTTTATACTCTCCTTTTGTAGGGCTGTACTTGGCCTCAGCTGCTGTGCAGGCCCTGCCCCACACCCGTATGATCTGCTGGTCTTGGGTAAGTACAGCAGCCATACCTAGCTTAGACCAGTCTGTCCATAGGGTAGCTGGTCTAGTAGTGTCTAGCTTAGCATTCAATAGGGTGTTGCTGCATAACTTTATTAGGTTATCGAAGTGGGCATCAAGGCCAGCCTTGGCCCACACCTTAGCGAAGCTGAGGCCTACAGAGTTCTCCTTCCCGGTAAGCAGTAGTAAAAGCAGCTGCAGTCCTAGCGTAGTAGGGGAGAACCTACGTAGTATCCAGCTGCAGTCTGCAGA